>JAJEJO010000385.1:0-50260 GCA_020662805.1 Glaucomys volans | reverse complement strand
ACACACAAACCAAAACACACATACACACCCACACACAAACACAAAGAGCACATACGCATATGCACACAAATAAAAGAATACAAATATACACATACAAACACAAAAACATGCACTTCCACACAAACATACATATACACAAACACATACCCACACTCAAACACACACATACACATGCACAAACCCACATATACATGCAAATGCACATACACAGATATACACATACACAAACACATACATGAACACACATACATACACACATATGCACATACACAGACATTTGAACATGCACACAGACATATATGTGCATGCACAAACACACATACACAAATCTGTATACACAAGCACACACATACACACACACATACACACGTACACAAACACACACACATACATACACACAAGGTCTCCACTTGCCCCCTCCCCATCCCCAGCACTGTGGAGCTGAGGTTATCCATGCTCTGAAATAGCCTCACAGCTGGGAGCTGAAAGTTCAACGGCAGCTGTACGCACACCGGGCATCTGGGGCCTAGAGAGCCTGAGCCCACCAGATACAGGAGAACTAGAATGGAAGACGAGGCTTCTCAGTTTCCCACCCATTTTTCTCCTGCTGGCTCCCTGCTTGGATGGAAACTTCATCTGCGACTTTGGGAGGGGAGGGTCCCACGGCTCTGCAGGGGCCACCCAGGCCTTGGCCTCTGGTGCTGCCCCACCTGTTGTTTTGTTGGTCTGCTGTTACTCTGGGCGAACATTTTCACTTCTGGTCCCTTAGTGTGAGAATTCACCAGGCCACTGGCTTCCTGTTTTGTACCAGATTCACCGATTCTAGATGGTTTTTGATCAGTAAGCAAAATTTTTTTTAAATATAATATTGACACTCCCATGTGCTCTCACTTTGAGTTGCTCAGACCCTCAGAGCAGAGGGAGGGGCACCATAGACTGGCCTCCTGGCTCCCATCACCTGGTTCATCTACTGCCCCTGGCATGGGGCAGGGCCATGAAGACTTGAAGGGGAACCAAGAGTAACAAAGCCAGCCCTTGGCTGCCAGGCTTCTCGTGGTTTTGATCATCCCTTAGGTTGCTCCTTAGACCTCAACATCTGTGTGTGCCCTTCTCTAGACGTTTATCTGCTCATGGGCACAGGGCTGGATGTGGTTGAGGATGTGGAGAGGAGATCAAATCACTAGCTTTCAGAATACCTAGGATTGGACCACATAAAACCACACCTAAGATGCCTTTGAAGAAACTGAGCAGCCTTTCAACCTCATTTCCTAAGGAGTTCCTGTCCGTGACCAGGACCACCAAGGTACCAGAGAGGGCTCAGAAGAGGTACCATGCCTGCTCTCTAAGAAGTGCTAATCAAACAGGAGGGACCAGGAATGAATGAGTGCAAGGAAATAATCAAGATACGGCAGCCAGAGAGTATTTGTCATTAAAATCAGAAGAGAACGGGCAGGTCTTGAAGGTGGCTCCCTGGAGGAGCAAGATTTGAGCTGGCAGGAAGAATGGGCAGAATGTGATGCCTTGGGGTTCAAGGAGGACAGAGAAAATTAAAGGAAGAATGAGGAGTGGGCCAGTGAGATGCTCAGAGCTGAGGGCGGGGCCAGGGGAGCATCCTGCTCTTCTGCTGTACCGACTGAATGTCACAGTGGACACAGAAAGGGGACTGGATGGAAGCAAGAGCCAATTTCTTAGGGACCAAGGATCTCAGGGTCACTGCTGGCTTGAGCTAAGGATAGAGGTGGGCAACAAAGGATTATTAAAAAAGTAAATTCTCGCCTGACCTTTAGTAAATCGTTTCCCTGTGCTCTCAGCACAGTGAGAGACTGCAGTGAGAACGTGCCAATGGAGACCATGCTCTGCACCAATGTGTGCCCCGCAGATGTTAGTGTTTTCCTTTGGTAAAGAATGGCCCAGTTGAGAATGGTCTGTCTAGTCTTGAATCCTGGCCAGATGTCTGCAAATTCAGGTAATGCCCAAGTAGTAGTTAAGACTCCTAGACCACTGGAGTCTAGAGCAACTCCAACAATCACCTTTCAACTGTCAACTCATAAATGAGAGCATTGGACTACACTTTGTGCTTGCATCTTTTATTTATTGAGCACCTACTATGGGATGGCATAAATGCCAAACATGAATACAGAGAATTTTTAAAAAACAGACAAGGTTAGAGCCAGGAGGATCCTTGAAGAAATAGTTCTATCTTTTGATTTCCTGATGTTAAAATAGATGATCGGAGAGGTGGAGAGACAAGCCCATGAACACATAATATGGCAGGGTAGTGTCAGAATCAGACTCTATTCTACAATGCTCCATCCTTATCTCACTAAGCCTGGAGGTCAGGCTGCATCCACGAGGCCACAGACTCAACTCAGGCTCCAGTGCAGCCAGGAGCGAGCAGCTGTGGGGCCTTGGGCAAAGCATACTACCTCTCAGAACCTCTCAGCTCCCAAATGTAAAGTGGGGCCAATAATAATTCCTGTGTCACAGGTTGCCACAAAGTCCACAAAATGCAGTAACACATAGAAAAAAGTTCCCTCTTCTAGGACAAGGCCACCGCTCATGGCCATATCTGCTTTCTTCTTTACTCCACAAGCATTCACTGAGCCCCTCTGATGTACTTCAGTTCTAGGGGTCCCTAGAGACCTACAGGACCTAACCTTGCCCGCAAAGGGCTCGGCTTGGCTGGGGAACACGACAAATGGAGCAAACCTGGTCATCTACAACTGGAATCAAAATGGTGGCATCTGGTCTCCTGAGAGAAGTTGCAGGAAAAATGGGACTTGAGCCACCCTGTGGAGGGGCAGGGTGGGAGATAAGAGGGCACTCCCAGCCAGGAAGAGCCCTAACCAAGAGAGGAACTGGGGACGGGCAGCCCACAGAACCGCAGACTCCCATGGTGCCTCCTGCTCATCTGCCGTGGACTGAGGAGTGAAGAGGGAGGGAGAAGCTGCAGCAGAGGCCCTGGCACGGCCAAGGGCTGGGTGCCCAGCCAGTGCCCAGCCCCACAGACTCGCAGCCTGGATTTCTCAGAATGTCCTCCTTTGTTATTTATGAACGAGTGGGAATCTGCCCCTTTAGAGTCCTCAGCAGAAACTTGTGGAGGCCTGGGGGGGCTGGGGAAGGGGGAGAGCTGTGCTGGGCCTGTGTAAGTTAGGAAAAGGAGGGGGAGGCGGGGGACAGGGAGCACGTCAGAGGCCCCTAAAAAGAGGAAGAAGCCCACTCTCAGTTCCGCTCCCAAGGTTGGGAAATACCCTCCATTCTCCCAGGCCTCAGCAGCTGTTCCTGTGTCCTCACCTGAAGCCACCAGACCTGGTACCAGGACCACTGGGTTGGGCCCCATCCTCCTTTCAAGTTTCCCTAAAGCCAGTGGATCCTGAGCACTTCCAGGGGTCCTTGAGTGGTACTGCAGGGACTGCAGACCCAGGACTCACACTGAGTAGGGCATGGTTGAGAGTGTCATTGGGACTGGACACCCCATGGGTTAAAACTGTGGGTCTAATCCAGGTGTGGTGGCACATGCCTGTGATCCCAGCACTTGGGAGGCTGAGGCGGGAGGATCGTGAGTTCAAAGCCAGCCTCAGCAACTTAGTGAGGCCCTAAGCAACTCAGTGAGACCCCTGTCTCTAAATAAAATACTAAAAAGTCTGGGGATGTGGCTCAGGGTTAAGTATCCCTGGGTTCAAATCCCTAGTACAAAAAAATAATAATAATAATAATATCTGGGTCTCGTCCTCAGAGTTGAGATCCAAGGAAGAAGGAAGCCAAGTCAATCTATCTCTTTTCTCCATTTCCCCCAAGAGACCCTCAAAGAAGAGAAGGAATAAGCCATAAGCCATTAAGGGCTCTTCTCTGCTGCTACCTACTCAGGGGCAGAAGACCCAGTAAAGACTTCCAAAAAGACTCAGTTATTAAAGCAGAGCTTGGTTATGCTGGAGGATGACCCAGTGCCCTGACAGGAAGTGAGTGGGAAGGGGCTGGCAAGGCCCCCCTCCTTCCTTCTGCTACAATCACTAGATCCCAGAGCAAGAAAGAAACAAGGCAAAGAGAGATAGGGAGGTAAATCACATGACACCTCTCCCCCTCCCAGTCTGCCACCTTGGGCCTCTGGTGGCCTTGCTGCTAGGCCCGTGGCAGAGGGGCCAGTGGCTGCTAGCTGTGTCAGCAGGTCTCGGCAGCCACAGGGCTCCCTTCTCGTGTCCTGCTCCATCCACAGATGCCTGGGGACTCAGACCCTCTAGATGGAAAAACTGCTGCATGGACTGACTAAAACACCCCAGAGCCAGCTCACAGGCTGCAGGAAGGAGTGATGACTCCTGGGCCCACTGTCCTGCTGTCCTCCGGCTATAGCTGGGTTTCCCTAGTTCTTATCTGCCTCACTCAGCCTCGCCTGGGTTCCTCTACCTCACTTCACCATTCTGGTCCATTTTTTGCTTCCCAGGGCAGACTTTGCTCAGGAAACCCAGGGCATTGGGAGATAGTGCCCACCCCATGCCCCATGCCCAGCCGAGTGCCCAAGCCCAGGCAACTGGGCCGTTTCTAGTCTGTTCTCAGAACAGCCAATCAAAATTCAGGGCTAACCATGTTTGGGAGGCACTGAGGCCTGTCACAGGAGGGAGAGCAGGCCCAGGTCGGGGGAGGGATCTGGGTGGAGGGCAGCAGTTCAAGGAGGAGGATGGAAAGTGCCAGAACCAAGCACAGAGGGAGGCAGGACAGAGTAAAGGCCCAAGCTCAGTCTTCAGAGAATTGGCCTCTGATGGGAAGGTTAAAAACCATGTCTGGAATCACCTCTATTTCCACATAACTTTGCCTAGTGAAGATATGACTGTTAATCCAGTCTCTGGTATCAATGCTACAAGAGGAAGTGATGGGGGACGTCCCCTGAGGAGCTCCCCTCTGGAGTCTGGGGGCTCCTCCCACACTGGCCGTGCAGGGTGTGGCTTCGCTCCTTGGAACACCTGCAATTCCTGCTGGCTCAGGGCCTCCTGGAGTCCAGTCCTTCTCCCTGGGGTGGCCACCTCTCTGGTTCCTGTGAGAAGGCTGCTGCCAGCTGGCCAGTCCCTCCCTAGAGGTCTGACTCTCAGGGCTAGTGAAGTATTCAGAGAAGACCCCTCATTCTCCACATTCAAGGCCAGGCCAGGTCTTGAGGACACAGAGGAGGGAGGGTAGCCAAGGAGAGCCCAGGGTGGACAAACACTAAGCCAGGACTCTGTTCCTGTGGAAAGGAAAAGGGAGAGGGAAACAGCAGAGGTGGGAGAAGTTTTCTCTAATCCATGTCACCTGGTGTGGCTTCTCCAGAGCAAGAAGGAAGTACTGAATAATCTCTTTGGATTTTGAGTGGTCTTTGGTGCTGGGCGTGAGTGCCTGAACCCTCTTAGGACCTTACTTGGACATGAGACTCACTCAGTAGTTCCTCAGCCTTCCCACTCACCTCTCCCAGGCTCTAGAAGCCAGGTGTTGCCCCCATCACACTAGCCCATTGGAGAACTTCCTGTAGCCGCCGTCCGGACTGCTGATGTGGCCACTGATGGTGAAGGGTGGCCCCACTTCCAGGTCCTTCAGGGTCCTGAGAAAAGGTTATCTGATTAAGCTCCTGCACCTGAGAACCTAGCCTCTCCCTGAGGCTGCGTATTCCGGGTCTAGACATAGGAAGACATTCCTGGCCATGGGGGGATCTCCAGGTAGCTGACTCACTGACTTATCTTCCAGAATAGGACTCCTCCCATGTCTCTGGGCCAGGAGGAACAGGACTGCAGGAAGTAGATGAGATGATTTAGCCCAAGAGGACCTTCTGACTCCAGCTCCCCAGGTCCCTGACTTTCTTTCATTGCTCCTGTCTTTACACCACACTGTGCCAGAGATGACATTGTTTGTAACCACACCTGTCTCCAGCAAAGACACGGAAATGCTTGAGGACAGAGATGAGGCCCAACCATCTTTGTCCCCTAGAAAGAAATACCACAATACTGGCTGCACTAGAACCTTAAAGAATAAATGATGACTGGATGGGTAGATGGATAGATGGTGGGTAGGTGGATGGATGGATGGATGGATGGAAGCTCCCTGCTTGAGAGTGGTCCCTGCTAAGAGGATCACTGTCATTAGGGTCTCACAGGGTTCTCTCCGTGCTCAAGTTATTCATGGAACTTTTCTAAGTGGACTCTATTTGGTTTGCTTAGGGGTGTGGAAAGGAGATAGGGAGGGAAGCAGTAAGTTCTGGCTCCAACTTTCATTCTTTCTTTATTGTACTTAACCCCCAGTGCACACCCCATCCAGATCTGTCCTGTATCTACTCACCGGATTTGGTACAAGTTGAAGACAAAATTAGGCCCTGGAAAGACAACCAAAAACAGAGTTAGTGCCTCCAGGGAAAGTTGCCATGATCCTTCCAGGAATATCTGGTACTCCCTCACCCCTGTCTGGAGGAGCAGATGCTTAGGCCTTGGGATGCTGTGTTAGGGCCCTAGGTTTCAATCCACCTCCTTCCTTTTCCACCCCTGTGACTTAAGTCTCATGTCCTCATCTACTTCAAAACTGGAAGCTATAATAACTTTGTCTTCATGAGGAATATTTTAAAAAGAAATCATATTAGGCAAAACATTGGTACATTGTAGGCACTTAACAAATATTTGTAGACACCTGTTAAAGTTAACTGCAGATCTAAGAAATTTTCACTACCACTCAACATTCCATCTTGCCCTTCCAACTTTCCCAGGGTCCTCTAAAAAGCAGATATGACCCAGAACTGAGAACTCCACAGTGAATTCCAGGAGACTCCCAGGGAAGCTGGAACATCAGCAAGCTTAGGAGAGGAACCAGGCCCACAAATGGGGCAGGGACTCCCAAGGAGCCAGACAGGACAACTTGGAGCTTGGCCTGCCAGCCCCTTGCTCTTGGCCCTGGGGGCCCTCACAGGCCCCTGGATAGACTCGTATGGGAGATGAGGAAAGAGCAAGCTGGCTGCTTGCTGGGGTGGGAGGAGCCCCCATTCCCTCAATAAAGGCCACACTACCGCACCCAGCCACCTCAACTGCTCAGCTACCCATTCAAGTCTTCAACCACTGCAACTGCCACAGGAAAGATTTTTGCATCCTGCAATGCTGAAGGACTGGCAGCCCTGCCCAGCCTTGCCAGCTGCTTCAGGACAGGGGGTGCTGGGCAGAGTTGGGGTGATGGGCCAACGCTCACTTACCCTCCCAGCAGTACCCACGCTGGTACCACTTGGCCAGGCTGTAGCCGAGGATGGATACAAGCAGCAATGACAGCCCCACGCTGAGGATCAGACCCAAGGTGCTAATGGAGTCCTCACCTGCAGAGAGATACAGTGACCTGAAGTCCTCTCATACTGGCTGACCTGCACCATGGTCCACCTTCCCTCCCCTCTGCCCATCAAAGTGACTGTCCCCTGAAAGTCTCAGTCAGAGCGAGTCATTCAGTCCAGCCATACTACCACTTAAAACTCTGATACTTAAATTGTTGGAGTGAGATCATGTGATATTTGATCCAAAGGAAGTACCCTCTCATAACGACCTGAAGCTGGGAGGCCCCTGAAGCCACAGGCATTCTGCTTGATGGGAAAGTCACTGCTGTTTGGGGAAGAGCCCGGAGGTCCAGCCTCGGCAGGAGTGCTGTGGTCGGGAGGGGCCGCCTGGAGACGCCCGAGAGCACAGACCCAAGGAACCTGGGCCCCCTTGCAAAGCCCACGTTGCCTCGTTCTCTCAGCAGGCTGTGAGCCCTGGGCTCTGCCTGCTGCCCCTACGTGCCCCCTCTTCCCTTTTTGTGGTGTAAGTGCTTGGTTAAATTTACTTTTTATTTGTAAAGCTAAACTGAGAGAAGGAAACAGACTGGAACTCTGCGGGGCCAGAGATGAGAGGCCAGAGCAGAAGCAGAGGGGGACCAGGTTCCGAGGAAGAGGCTGAGGGTGGGAGCCCCATGGGGCAACCCACCAGGGCCAGGGTGTGCACAGAAGAGGACAGCAGACCCCTCCTGCCCATGAGGCACCAGGACTGTGGCAGAGCAGAATGATTTGTCTCCATGGCCTGGTGGCTGGAGGCTTCAGGGGTGTTGCCAAGAGGCCAGGCAGCACCGGTCAGGCACAGACCCTGGGTGCAGGCTAGCGTCTGAAGTCCAGCTCTGTCACTTGCCAACTGTGGGGCCCACGTCTCTCCCTTCACCTTGCTCACTGTCAATTGCTCTGAGGGGAAATGAGACTAGAATAAGTACACATTGTTATTGTGATGACTAATGGAGATGTTGAAGAAAGAGCACCGAGAAGAGGGCCTGGCACACACTAAGTGCTCAATAGATGCTGGTCATATCATTGTTGTTATCATTGTCATTATCAATAGTGCAATTTATTTATTTGTTTGTTTGTGTGTTTGTTTTGGTGGGGGGATTGAACCCAGGGAAACTTTATCACTGAGTCACATCCCCAATTCTTTTAATTTTTTTTGTTTTGAGATAGAGTCTCAGTAAGTTGCAGAGGCTGGCTTTGAACTTGCAATTCTCCTGCCTCGGCCTCCCAAGTGGCTGGGATTACTGGCAGGTGCCACAGTGCCCATATTAAAAATACTTCACAGTTCTCCCCATCCACAACTTTCCCTCTTTCATGGCCCTTGTCCTTCCCATTAAAGCAGCCATGTGAGGAGACCATGACCACCAAATGCAGAGAGAAGGGGTCTCTCTTCCCAACCTTAAGTTTCAAAAGCCCAGGCCCTGAGAAAAACAGAAAGGATTCACAGTAGAGACAAAATATAAGTGAGGGTAAGATTTGCCTTCTTGGTCATACTATTATTGCAGTTTAACCTACCTGGCTAATATAATTACTAATATCATTTCCTTCCCTGGGATCCTCAGCAGCTCAACAGCCAGATTAAAAAGAAGAAGGGAGTCTAAGGAAAGAAAGGCTTAGCCCATGCCAATACTGAAGTCCAACACAGAAGCCAGCCACAGTGCCCCGACCCCAGAACCCAAGAACAGCCTAGAAGCAGCTGCCATGGTCTGAACTTATCTTCCAAAATTCATGTTTAAACTTAACTGCTAATGTGATAGTATCCGCCACACAAGGACAGAGCATCCATCCACTTGGGAGGACACAGTTACAGGATGCCTTCTTGAAACAGATAGCAGCCCTCACCAGACACCAAACCTCCTGGAACCTTGATCTTGAAGTTCTCAACCTCCAGAACTGTGAGAAATAAATCTCTATTCTTTATAAATTAGCCAATCTCAGGTGTTTTGTTATAACAGAATGAATGGACTAAAAGACAAAGCAGTGGCCTGCTGAACTGGAAGGTGCCTCAGGGGAGGCAGCACAGGCGGGTGGGGAGGGGAGGGGACTATGAGGCAGCCCCTTGCCAGCCCAAGCAGCTTCCAGCATTCTGCAAGTATTTGATCCCACCTTCTCTGTGCCAGCCACTGTCACAGGCATCGATGTTACAGCAATAAATAGAGCAGATAAAAATCCCGTCCTCATGGAGTTTACAGTCCACTGGAGGAAACAGGCAATACACAAAATAAAGAAATAAATTACATGGCATATGAGAAGGTGATGCCTGCTGAGGTGCAGGAAGCAGAGAAAGTGCTGTGGGGTGGAGAGTACAGTTTTAAATAAAGAGGTCAGGGAGGGCCTTGTAGAGAAGGCACAAGTGAAGAGCAAAGACGTACAGGAGGCAAGAGAGAGGAGGCCATGCAGATACTAGAGACGAGGGGAAGCAGCAGGGACAACAGATGCAGGAGCAGGCCCGGAAGATTCCAGGAGCATAGCAGAGCCCTGGGTGGTGAACCAGAGAGCAGTAGAAGAGGTGGTCATGGGAGCTAGTCATGAGTGCCTGGAAGGCAACGAGGGGAACTTGGCTTTTCCTTTGAGCATGATGGGGAGTCATAGAGGACTTTAAGCAGGAAAGGGACGTGACCTGAAAAGATGTCACCAGCTGGCTACTGTTTTAGAATAGACAGGGTGGAGATGACTGCAAGGAAGTGTTATATGAGGAAAACCTAAATAAACCCTGCAGTTTCACTTGCTCTTAATTAACTTAAAAATCACTAATTCGGGAGGTCACACAGCTGGGCAGTACATTATTAGTCTCCCACTGGCTTTGCTGTAGGCAGCACTTCTGATGTGGGTTTTGATGGGAATGGTTGCCTAGGTGACTCTCTGGCGACCTGAAGACCACTCTCCTGAAAACACTGACTTCACCTGGGCCTGCAGATGTCCCATGGGTGCCTGGAGTAGAATGAAAAGCTTGGCATCTCTGCCTTCATATTGTGTCTGTTGCCTTTCTGCCTTAACCTGTGGGCAGATTCTATGCATCTCTGCATGCAGATGGGAATGTTGCTTCAACCATTGATCAGCTGGGAAATGTTTTGTCAGAACCATAATATAGGGTTAAGTTGACCTAGACTAGCCAAGTCTCTCTATCTTTCCTCTTCAAGGCAAAAACCGCCTATCAACTGCCATGACCACACACACCAGATCATGAAAGAAGCAAAAGAGGTAGAACCCCAGTTCCTGGAAGATCTCAGCCTACTTCCAGAAAAGACATGACTATCCCTCCCCTTCATTAGCCTCTCTCCCTCATCATTTCTGTTCCACATCTGTAATCCTTCCTCTCCTTGGAGTTGAGCAGTTGATTTGCAAGCAGAGCTCCTGCTTCTCCATTCTTTGGACACTATTTTAATACAGCTCCTTCCTCTTCCATCACCTCTTGAGTCTTTGGCTTTATCCAGGGGCAGCAGAATCAGATTTTTTCTGTTATAGAAGGACCAGTTGAGGGGCTACTGCAAACATCCAAGCAAGCAATGATCATTGCAGGAAAGTAGTGCAAGGAACTAACCAAGGTCAAAGAAAGGTCATCTATGTGGATGATCAAGAGAGGGAGAGTGACCTAAGAGTTCAGGTCTTCAAGAACTAGGGAGTGGTGACCCAGCATGGAGGGACTGTGACTCAGCACAGTGTGATGGTAGTACTGGTAGTGTTTGTGGAAGTTGGGCTTTTGAAGGGTTTCATCAGAGGAAAGTCACCCAGGGATTGAAAGTACCAGAGGAAAGCACCAGCAGGCAGGGGAGTCCCAGGCCTTCCCAAGATCCAGAGGAGAGGCAAGGGGGCAGCCATCTCTGTTTGCCGCTCTTTGACACTCCCCTACTCCCCGTATTGCCTGTTACCCTAAAGGAACTTGCTGCGACCAGGGCAACCACACTCCTGGATCCGGTGAGGGCCAAAGGGGACTGGAAAATAAAGATTCACAAACAAATATATTGAAGATTAAGCTGGGATCAGGTAGCTCTGCTCTTTGATGGAGATGCAGATCTAAAGAGTTACACCAGCAATCTTTATATATTTCTCATTATCAGGTTAAAGACTATGCAAGCATTATTCTTTGTATTCAGGAAAGTTACAGAAACTAGGACATCTATGGAACTTTTCCATAGTTGCAATCCACAGTTGCAAAGTGTGATGTTAGGACTTTGTGTAGCTCTCAAGAAAGTCCATTGTTTAAAGTTACTGTAAAGTGGACAGGAGCAGGAGAAGCCGAGCTGGTGAAACATTGTGGTTGCCTAGCATAAGAATTCCTTCCTTCCCAGGAGCTGTGTGCCTGAGATCAAGGTCAGAGCTGACAGGACTCTTGCACACAGCCTCCACCGCAGCTAAGCATCCTGTGCCCTTGCACAGAAACATTCCCAGGCACCAGGCATGCCACAGCCATGAGGTCATCAAGACCCCCAATCTCAGTCACTGCTCTCCCATCCTCTGTCACCGCTCTCCACAGGAACTGGCAGACACAATTGCTCTATTTTTAACTTCTCAGTCTTCCCAGGATATTTCTTTAAGTAATATTCTTAGTCTCCCTTTATCTACCCTTTCACTTTTATTATAAAACATTTAATGAATATAAGTACATCAAACACCATAATTAACATCCATGTACTTACTACACATTTTCAAAGGATTCTAAAATTTGCCATTCTTTCTTATAAAGCATCTCAATTTCAGAGTCGTCCTTTCTTCTCACTCCCTCTAAGTAACTGGTCTCCCAAATTTGTTTATCTTCCCTATGCATGTTTTTAATTCTTTTGCTTCACAGTTTTTCCATAAATCATATAAAAATGATATTAGAACGACTTCCGTTTCCAGCCATCATGGAATAATAGGGACCAGATTTACTCCCCAATCTTCAATAACTAGAAAACCTAGCAAAATGTAAACCACCGGGCAAGGTAGTATAGGACAGTGGTCCTGAAGAAAGAAGATGAAGTGAGCAGTCCTCTGAGATTGCCCAGTTTACTGGCCAGGTGAATCTCCAAAACCTAGTACAGGGAGGAGGAACCTGGAGAAAGCCCAGCTTAGTCTGAAGTTGAGGAAACAAAATTTGGAGTTCAAGGAAGTCGGGACAGCTAGCCAAAATGCCAGCGAGGAGGGAGCTGGACAGAGAGAATGATTTCCAGAGATTCATCAGCAAAGGGGACCCTAACTCTTTGGCTGTGCATTGTCTTTTAATTGTGCTTATGATGTCTTTTTTGAGCAGATTTTTAA
The DNA here is from genome assembly GCA_020662805.1 of Glaucomys volans. Classification (NCBI taxonomy): domain Eukaryota; kingdom Metazoa; phylum Chordata; class Mammalia; order Rodentia; family Sciuridae; genus Glaucomys; species Glaucomys volans. The sequence continues at coordinate 37,731 of JAJEJO010000385.1, read as the reverse complement.
TTTTATTTGGGTCAAATTTGTCCATATTTGTGGTTTTGATAAATCTTGAGAAATCCATCACTACTTGGAAGTATACTCTAATACTTTTCTAAAAGTTTTAAAGTTGATTTTCAATAGTTACACTTTACCCATAATTCATTTTTATATATCCATTACAATTTTTATATGGAAAATTAGTTTTCCTTCTCTTGCCAATAGTCTTCATTGCTGCTGCATTCATCTAGTTTAACACATACATATGCTTCTTTTTCTGGACTTTCTACTATCTTCTGCTGCCATAAATGTCTATCACTTTACTATCCCTACATCATCTTACTTACTTATGGGCTCATAATGTATCTTGATAGCTGGTAAAATGAAACACTCCATCTTATCCTCCCTCAAAAGCATATGAATTATTCTGCTGCTTTGCTTTTCCTTGTGAATTTTGACATTAGTTTTTCAAGGTTAGTGAAACAATGTATAGAATTTTGGTAGGATTGTAATGGACTTTGTAGGTTCATCTGCATAAAACTAATGCATCTGTTATACTTAATCTTCAAATCTATGAATATAACATATTTTTCATTTATTTTGGGCCATTTTTAATAAGCTATAATATGTAATTTCTCCTTTAAATGTTTTGTTCCTCCTTTTTAAAAAATGTATTCCTATATATTTATAGTGTTGTTGCAATTATAAATGGGAGCTTGCCTTGTGTAGGTCTTCCATGTAACAATGCTATAAAGTCTCTCATTCTGATAGTTTTGGACATATAGATAGTACTGTTGGTTTCTTAGCTTATGTTCTTATATGTCTCCATTTATTTTTTGTTTTACTGTATAGATTAGAATTTCAGTAGAATGCATTTTAATGTATGTACTTAATGCTCCAAATTTTCCCTGAAGTATCACTTTGGTTTCATTCCATAAAGAATGAAGATATATAGTATTTTTACCTTTGTCTGATCTAAATGTTTTGGAATATCCTCTTAGATTTCCTCTATAACCCATGAGTTCTCTGGTGGTGCCCTTTTAGTTTTCAAATAAACATAGTAAGGTGTTTATCTTTGTGTTGTTTATTAAGATAGATGTTGACTATATCCTCATGGCTAATACTCTTCCTAAGAAAAGAGAGTAACGATTTAATCTCAATAATGGCTCAATGTTTTCATCTAATTTGTGAAGTCAAAGTAAAGTTTTTGGGAAAAACTAATTCTGTAGAAGGTAAAACATCTGAAATTATTAAAAATGTTTTTGAAAATTCATATTAAAGGTTTAACATTAACAACTGAAGGACTTTGCAGTTTTCATACTTTTGGCCCTCTGACCTTCAGAGTGCCAACGTGTATCTAACCTATCTTCTAGTTGACTAGTTTTCTCTTCAGTCATGTCCAATCTGCTATTAAACCATCCTTTGTGTTCTTAATTTCAGTTATTTTATTTTTCATTTCCAGAATTTCAATTTAGTTCTTTTCAATAATTTTCAATAATTTCTCACAACTTCCTGTCATATCTCCTAATTTCATATTATTTGATATGCCTCTTTCCTGTATTTTTATTGGTAGTTCTAGGGTTGATAACATGTATCTTTAACTTATCATAGCCAGGTATAAGTTAAAAGTAAAAGGATAAGTAAAGATATGCCATATAAAGTACTAATCAAAAGGAACCTGAAGTGGCATTTTAGAACCAACAAAGTAGATTTTAAAGCAAGAAATATTACCAAGGATAAATATTACCAAGAACAAAGACAGATGTCTTATGATAAAAGGACCAATTCCTCAAGAGGACATAGCAATTCTAAATGTGCAGGCACCTTCATTATATGACTTTAAAATTCAAGATGAAAAATGGATAGAATTGAAATACATAGTAGAAAAGTCCATTATCATAAGAGAATTCAAGTCTTCTCTCAGTAATTGGTAGAATAGAAAAATCAGCAAGGTTATAGAATATACAAATAATACTACAACCCAACTCAATCTAGTAGACCGTGACAGACCACTACATCACACACCTGCTGAGCACACATTGTTTTCAAGTACACATGAAACGTGTCAAAATAGATCATATGTTAAAATATAAAACTAAGTTGAATACATTTTAAAGACTGAAACCATACAGAGCACATTCCCTGACCACTGAATTATATTGAAAATGAACAACAAAAAGATATCAGGAAAATTTCCCAACATTTGAAAATTAAACAACAGATTTCTGAATACCTCGGAGGTAAAAGAATGTATCATAAGGGAAATTAGAAATACTTAGAACTGAATGATACTAAAAACACAATAGTCTTTAAAATGTGAGCAGAAAGCCCAAGGCAGCTGGAGCTCATAGGCAGAGATGAGAGCTGGGCAGACAAGAAACTCAGGAGAGTACAGAAGGGCCCCTCAAGGAGTGGATCAGTGCATCTCTGTACTCAAACTACTAGAGGCCAGAGAGGAAATCATGTGAAAGGATTAGTTAGGAACGGTGTTTAGCATTCAAATAGCACTGGGAACAAGGCCTGTTCCCATACGCCAAACTGGAAAAACTTATAATTCACAGGGCATTTGATAGAAAACTGAATAAAATCTTGCCACCGTACAGGAGAAAAACTAGTCCCTGGCCAAATGTTGCTCTGGACCCACCTAACAGATCGCGAAAGCAAGATCAGAGGGATCAAACATTTTTCAAACAACTTAACTCTTTCCCAGAATATTTATAGGCAAACAAAAATACTCAGTACTCTGCAAGGTGAAATCCAGAAGGTCTGCATCCAATCAAATCAATATGTCAGACAAATATAATGTCTGGATTTAGTCACCTCAATAAACACATAGCAACCACCCAAGCAAAGCACAGCACAAGTAAGTAATAAAACCAGAGGAACAAAGACACTGACCAGAACAAACATCCCTCCAGTAATAGAGGAATTCTCTAAAAATTGTTCCCTTCTCTAGAATCCACTTAACAAAAACATAATGAAAACAAAGGAAAAGAAATGCTATGGCAACAAATTGAGAACAAAATAATGTCAGTATTGAGATAATACATTCAATATAAATAGCAAGGAATAAAATAAAGTAGAATAGGGCAAGGTAGAATAGACATCATTAAAAACTAAATTACTAACAGAAGGAGCTTGAGATAAGCACCAAGGAGGGGGAAGAAAAACACAAAGAAAACAAAGCAATTAGAAAAAAAGCTAGCAGTTATGGAAAACAAAGATAATCCAGGCTAAGGAATATGGGCAACCCTGAGATAGAAAACCCCAAAATTAAATAGAAAATGTTGGGACTGGGGATATAGCTCAGTTGGTAGAGTGCTTGCCTCGCAAGCACAAAGCCCTGGGTTCGATTCCCAGCACCGCCAAAAAAAGAAAAAAAGAAAGAAAATGTTTTCCAAGTTATCAAAGAATTTCCCTGAAATGAGAGGAGAAACAGATCTGTAGACAAGAATGTAAAAAATTCTAAGAAAATCTGATTCAGCACAGTCAAGACTAAGACACAGCCTGATTAAAGTGCTTGTTCCAATTGTTCAACTGGTTTTCTCAACATCACACCCAGTGTCTGTATTCAGCTTTGTGATGCTGCTACTGGGACCCTGAGAGCATTCCTCCTGGCAGCTGGGTGGAGCCCTACCAACCGCATGTCATAGAGGATGAAGAAGGGACTACTTCTTCCTGCTTGCTTCCTGTTGTAGTCTTCCTGTGGATTTCATGCTACCTTCAGCAGTCCCTAACACTGACATCCCAGCATTTCTTCTAGAGTCAATTAGGTCTATTTTGCAGTTTTTCCAAATTTGTAAAACCAGTTTCATGACTCCCTACCTCTGCCCCAGAAACAGTAGCACCAGACTGTCAAAGCTTCCTCCTCTCAGAGCTCTGAGGTTCTTGTCCAAGCTCTGTTTTAACACTTGCAAGTTCTTCCCTCTGTTCCCAGTCCTAAAGTTGGTAGCTCCTGCCTGTGATTGCTACTCCCCTGATAACTAGAGTTCTCTGCTACCTTTTCAGTTCCCTAGTTAATAATTCTCCATAATAAATTATCTCAAATAACTAATATGGTTTCTGTTTTTGTACTAGATCCTGACTGTTTGGAAGAAATATAAAATATCTTGGGAATGGACAGGGGGATACAACATAACTCAGGTTGGCCTCAGACTTCTTCACAGAAACAATGTCAGGAGATAATAAAGCACTGCCTACAAGGTTTGAAGTGCTCTGTGCAAGGTGTCTGATTCCAAGTTGGGAGGACAGTGGCCAGAAAGAGGAACAGACTGGTGTGAGAGTCAAGGCTGAGTGAATGGAAGTGGGCATCCACATAGAGAGTGAGGAAAGTCTAACATGTGCATCACAGCCCAGCCAGGGGAAGAGGGTATCCCTGGAAGAGCAGTCTGTGCTGCAAAGTCAGAACCTGCGTGAGATGAAGAGGACATCCATGGCAAGGCTGGGGAAGATGGCCCAGGAAGCAGAGCCAAAGACCACACAGGGTGAGGCCAAGACAGGGCTGCCCAGGAGGAGGTGTCAGAACCCGAGCAGAGAGATGGTCATCAGCACTGGAGGGGAGATGGCAGCAAGAAACAGGGTATTGATTACATACAGGGGAGTAATCAAATAAATCAATATAGTTTCTATTAGCCATAGAAATGAAAATTTGTACCACATATGTGTACAATAAATCAAAATGAAGTCTGTAACAATAAAAAAAATTAATAATAAAAAAAAGAATAATGGAAATCAAATTTCATACTTTGGGGAAAAAAAGGATTATATATACAAAAAGAGAGAAACCTAGAATAAACTCTGTAGTGTTAGAATTTTGTTCACTGGTATGAGCAAAAGCTTTCCACCTATAAAAATAGAAATAAATGTAGATGTGTATGTATGTATGTGTGGACCTCTGTCCATCAAGAGGCTTGGGAGCAGCAATGTCCCAATATCACTGAGCACACCTACCACCAAGATCGTGGCTTCTAAAAGCCATTTTACACTCCTTGGAGAAATAGCTCATTTCAGGACAAGCTGGGAAAGCACAGGACAAACTTGACTCCTCTTCCTGGGCCAAAACAAGAAGAAGAAAGGACCCAAACAATGATGGAAACATGTCCAAAAGATATACGAGCCCCAGTGAGGAGTCAAGGTCCAGCTGCTCAGATCCCCTAGGTCCAAGCACAGGCCTGCCACGGAACTCTCCAGCTATGAACACAGGCCCCCCAAGCCATCAGGCCCCCAAAGCCATCAGGCCCACCATCTCCAACACCAAGCACAAGCCTACGCCCCATCCCTGGTCTAGTGCCCAGGCCTGCACCCACTCTGAGACTGACCATCTATCAACACCAGGTTGCCTTTGCCCACAAGCATTGATTATTCCTGACCTGGAGGCAGTGGGATAGCACCCTTCTTGGGATACTGCAGTATCAAGCACCTCTCAGGCATCAGACTACTGAAAAATAGGAGGTTTGAAGAGTACAGTATAATTTTATTGCAGAACTTTTTAAAATATTAGTATTATTCCTATTATACCTACTATATTCCCACTTTTTCTTTTATTAATATTCTTATCACTCTATCATCCACTTATATATCTGTTTCCTTGGAGACTCTTGCTCTCTTTTCTCATGCTGACAACCTATTTCTTTTAATTCCGCTTGCACTATTCCTACGACATAGTACCTCTATAGACTCACTTCCTGTCTCATTAACATTATATTCTACACCCCTCCTCATCCTCTTTTTTCACCATTTGAAATTGTGGTCCTTACTGCAAACCTATTGGTTATGCTGTGGGTGATAATTTGAGCTCATCTCTGTATATTATGACCACACAGTTCATATCTAAATAGGGTCTATATGGATTAAGGATGCATATTGTTTATATGGTGTGCTGCTAATTTTAATCTCTTCAAGGTGAGGTATTAGAAATCTGCAGGGACACTATAAGGCTTTCAAGGGAAACTGCAATACCTGTGATTCGCACTGCTAGAGGGGAAGATACATGAGCAACATGAGAAAACAAGGGAAGAAAGTGTTCCAAACAAACCTAGATGCTATATCAATAGAACCCAGTGACAATATGGTAGAAGGAATATCAGAAAGGGAGTTCAAAAGATATATGAGCCAGCTTCTGCTGGGCAAATAATTCATCATTTGGGCATCAAAATAAATAATGGCAGTAAAAAGTCACTGAATAACAGAAGTTTTAAGTCCATGCAGGCATTGATCACTCAGTTAATTAAAAGTATAATGCATATTGTAAAGTTTACATAGCTTTTGATCATTCCACAAAAAAGTATTTATTAATTATAAATAGGGCAAAAAGGAGTAACTTTACGGAGGGGCAAAAGCCCCCTTCATCATCAGTAATGACACACAGTAATGTCCCCAGTAGGATGCAAGAAGAACCTGCCAGAGATGTGGCCTGAACATAATCATGGAGAAGCATCATACAAACTCAAATTGAGGGGCATTTTACAAAATAGAGTCTAATCTAGAATAAAGATCACAAAAGCCTAGAGAGGAGGGAGAAGTGTTCCAGACTGAAGCCCACCAAAAAGATGAAAACTAAATCAACTGGTGCTCTGAACTGGATCCTTTTGCTATAAAACCTTTATTGGGGCAACTGAAAAACTTGAGTAACTGAGGATTAGATGGAAGTAGTGAACTGATGTCCATTTTCTGACTTTGATGATTGTATCATGGTTATGTGGGGAACATGTCTTTATGGTAAATTTGTTCTGGAGTATCCAGGAGTGATGGGATGTCAGGTAAGTAACTTACTCTCAGATCACTCAGAAAAAAAATTGGACGTGGTTTTCTGTTGCTTTTATATATTCCAACTTTTATGTATGTTTATAATTATTTCAAAATGAAAAATAATGATTTTTAAGTGTGTTTTGCTATAGTTTGGATTTAAGTGTCCCCCAAAGGCCCTTGCGATAAAGACTTGGTCCCCATTGTGTGCTATTGAGAGGTCATGGAAATTTTAAGAGGTGGGAGATTCTCAGGTCATTGGAGATGTGTCCTTGAAGGGGATGGTGAGATCCCGGCCCCCTTCTCTTCATTTTCTGGACATGAGATAAGTGGCCCTGCTCTAACTCATGCTGCCCATGACATGCCGCCACAGACTCAAAGCAACAGTACCAACGAATCAGTCAGGTCTCAGACCTCTACCATCATGAGCAAAATAAAGCTTTCCTCTTTCTAAGTTGATTATCTCAGGTATTTGCTATAGTAACAGGAAGCTGACTAACACACAGTTGGTCTCTATTTACTGGTAAGACTCTAAGATAATTTATATTTTTAAAAAGGTAATATAGAAAAATCATTTTAAAGGTATATATGTTTATAGTTTCTGAATAGATGTAGAAGAAAAATAATGTGATGACATACATAGGAAAGAAACCAGACCATGGTGAGGGAAACTTTTATTTTTCATTTTACATCTTCCTGCAAGATTTAAATTGTAGTACCAAGCATTCATATTACTTTTACAACAACAAAACAAAAGCACACAAAAAAAAATCAAGAGTTTTCAACTCAAAATGGATCAAGGACCTAGGAATTAGACCAGAGACCCTGCACCAAAGAGAAGACAAAGTAGGCCCAAATCTTCATCATGTTGGCTTAGGACCAGACTTCCCTAACAAGATTCTCAAATAAAAGCAAAAATCAATAAATGGGATGAATTCAAACTAAAAAGCTTTTTCTCAACAAAGGATACAATCAATAATGTGAAGAGAGAGCCTACAGAGTGGGAGAAAATCTTTACCACACACATTTCAGATAGAGCACTAATCTCCAGAATTTATAAAGAACACAAAAATCTTAACACCAAGCATATAAATAACCCAATCAATAATGGGGAAAGGAACTGAATAGATACTTCACAGAAGAAAATATACAATTGATCCATAAGTAAATGAAAAAATGTTCAACATCTCTAGTAATTAGAGAAATGCCAATCAAAACTACCCTAAGACTTCATCTCACTCCAATTGGAATGGCTATTATCAAGAATACAAGCTGGGCGCGTTGGCACACACCTGTAATTCCAGCACTTGGGAGGCTGAGGCAGGAGGATCGCGAGTTCAAAGCCAGCCTCAGCAACTTAGCGAGGCCGTAAGTAACTCAGTGAGACCCTGTCTCTAAATAAAATACAAAATAGGGCTGGGGATGTGGCTCAGTGGTGGAGTGCCCCCTGGGTTCAATCCCCAGTACCAAAAAAAAAAAAAAAAAAAGAATACAAGCAACAATAGGTGTTGGTGAGGATGTGGGGAAAAGGTACTCTCATGCATTGCTGATTGGATTGAAAATTGGTGCAACCACTCTGGAAAGCTGTATGGAGATTCCTCAGAAAACTTGGAATGGACCCACCATTTGACCCACCTATCCCTCTCCTCAGTTTATACCCAAAGGACTTAAAATCAGCATACTGTAGTGACACAGCCACATCAGTGTTTATAGCTGCTCAATTCACAATAACTAGATTATGGAACCAACCTAGATGCCCTTCAACAGATGAATGAATAAAGAAACTGTGGTATATATACACAATGAAATATTACTCAGCCATAAAGAAGAATAAAATTATGGCATTTGCAGGTAAGCGAACAGAGTTGGAGAATATGATGCTAAGTAAAATAAGCCAATCCCAAAAAACCAAGAGCCAAATGTTTTCTCTCATAAGTAGATGCTGATACATAATGGGGTGAGGGAGTAAGGGAAGAATGGAGGAACGTTGGATTGTGTAGAGGGAAATGAGGGGAGAGGGCAGGGGCTAGGAAAGATGGTGGAAAGAAACAGATATCATTGCCCTATGTACCATGTATGATTGCACAAATAGTGCAACTCTACATGGTGTACAAGCAGAGTAATGAAAAGTTGTACTCCATTTGTGTACAATGAAGCAAAATGCATTCTGCTGTCATGTGTAACTAAATAGAACAAACAATAAAAGAAATCAAGAGTTTTCTAGAAAGGGAAATTAGTGCCATTCTTATTTTTCATTACTTTGTGTCTTGAAAAAACTAATAAATAATAAAAATGTTCAATGTTTGAATGTGTACACATGAATTTTTTTCATTTTTCTCTCTATACTGTGACAAAAAGTTAAAAAGATCAGTTCTCGTTGGTTAAGTCAGGTTTTGAACAATCTTTGTGACTTTTGTCTTTACCTGGTGTTTTATGTATTTATAAGGCTTTCTAACCTAAAGATCTACATGAAGGACTGTTCTTGGCTGCCAATTAGCAAGGATTCTGGAACACCTGGACTGCAAGGCAGTTGTCTCAGAACCACAGAGCTGAGAAAAGCCTTTGGTTTTCAAATTTAGAGTTTCTATTACTTTTTTCCACACAAACCTCACCTTGTGGAATATATTTTAAAATTAATGCTCCAGTTGGGGTCAAAGTCATGAGACAAGCATTTTCCAAACTGAAAGCTTTCAAAGGTAATACATTTAAATAGGTTTAGATTTGAGAAGCCTCTGGGAGTTGCTTCCACATGTCTTCACATACTGCCTTCTCGGTCTAGTCAAAGGGCCTTTCTGCTGTGGTGGTGGTGGTTCCTGACAATGTCCTTGTAAAATCAAGAAAGTCTAGAGCAAGACCCACATCCACTCAAACATGGAATACCTAAGAGATTTGGGTTAATGATCTCTTGATAAGAGATGAAAAGAGAAGTACCTCCCTCTGTCAAGGCCCCTAAAGATGAAAGTTTCAAAAGGCACTCCAGATGAAAGTTTAGAAATTTCAAAAGACCATCAGACAGCAAGAAATCACTTGCAGAATGCTAGAATCCCATGGCAACACAGAACAGAGGTTGAGAGTTTGGGTGCTTGGTCAGACGGATGTGCATCTGAATCTCAGCTTTACCATTTACTGAAAATGTGTTCTTGAGCAAGATATTTAATCTCAAATAGAAATGATATAAGTACCTACCACCTGGAATTATTACAGATTCATTGAAATAGTACATGTCAGTTAGAAAGAAAATGATAAGTATTAGTTGTTACTTATTGCTTTTTAAAAATTGTCACTGTCTCAATCTACATTTCTCATCTCACAACTCTATGGGTTAAAACAAGTTCAGGGATCACAATGTCAAGGGTAAAAGTAAGAGAGAAATGGCTACTTTCTATATTCACCAAGATACTCTTCACAAGAATGATAAGTGAAAAGAGGAGTCAACCACCTGATTACAACACTGGCCCAAGGACCCCTCCTCATTCATTCTGTAACTTCCCTTGGAATATGTAGCCATTAGACTATCAGTCAGTATGACCCAGTTGTGGTTATGAATTCAAGGTGTGAGAAATTTTCTTCTAAGAGTTATACAGCGTGTCCTCTGGGTCCACCTCAGCTCTACGAAAAGTCCCCAGAATACATCCTCCCACACCAGCCACAGAACGCTAGGACACAATGTGGTCAAGACAGAGGAGCCCTGTCTTCTTGCGGCCATGTTCTGTGGGGAGGTATATTAAACAAATAACCAGTTTGGGGCAAATCAGTTGCCCCAAAACATAAGACTCTATGAAGAAGCATAGGGGTCAGTAGAACAGGGGACCTGAATAGTCTTTAAGCAAGACCTGAAGGATAAGAGGAATAAAAAAGAAGTTTAGAATAACATTTTAGGCCGAATAAACAATTTGTGCAAAGGGTCTAAAATAGGGAAGAGTATAAGATGTGGACAACCAAAGTTTGAAAGATTAGTGTGAAGCTGGAAAACACATTGGTGTGGATCAAGGAGCGGGGTGGAATGGGTAGTGAGGCATGGGGGGCGGGGCATGACAAGAGGCAGAAGAAATACATGGAGTCTCACAGTCCTTGCTAAGGATTTTGAGCTTCGTTGTAAGAACAAGGGGAATCCACTGAAGTATTTAAGCTATATGTGTCCTTTCTAAAAACTACTCTGGATGCCATATTTAGAATAATTTAGAGCCAGGTATGGTGGCACATGCCTGTAATCCCAGCAATTTGGGAGGCTGAGGCAGGAGGATCACAAGTTCAAGGCCAGCCTCGGCAATTTAGCAAGGCCCTAAGCAACTTAGTGAGATCCTAAAATAAAAAATGAAAGATCTTGAAATAAAAAATAAAAAGGACATGGCTCAGCATCCCTGGGTTCAATCCCTAGGACTGATGAGACCTAAGTGTCAGCTGCTGGAACTCCACTTAAAAATCTCTGCCATGGCTCCGCCCTAGGAGTACATCCATCTGGTCCGTGCAGGCAAAACTCCAGCTGACCGTCCTTCCATCCCATCCTACCTCACACTGTAGAAGGGAAGCTGAGGATTTGTTAACTCCAACTGGCAGCTCAGTGAGCAGCAGATAGAGAGGAAGGTTCAACAACCCCAGCCCTTGCTCTCTCTCTCACTCTCGGAACATAGGCCAAGAAGAAATGGAAGGAAAGACAGTGTCCATCCATTCATGTTGACTATTTTGACAACCTCAGTGGAAGCAATGCCTTAATTTTTCATTAAGAATCTTTTTGTTTGTTTGTTTGTCTTGTTTTTGTGTGTGTGTGTTTGCTGTGCTGATTGGTTTATGGACATAAGTACATATACAAATTTCTTTTTTTCTCATTTTTAGCATTTTTTAAAGGTAGTTATTTTTCCTTGCCTCTGTCTTCTGAGGGTTAGGGTTTTTGATTAGTATATTTTGATTTTATTTTATATTGCTTTTCATTTGTCTGTTTCTCCTGTTTCTCTTCCTCTCTTTTCTTCCACTAACAGCTGAATTCTATTATTCTCTTTCTCTCTCCTTTACTTTGTTCTTTCTACCTTTTATCCTCCTTCTTTACAACTATCACATGCTACATCTCTTATCCACTCTCTTTGTTCACTTTTTGAAATTTTAACACTTTTCTACCTTCCTATCACATTTTCTTTTCTCTTAATTAACTGTATTCTCATCATCTTTTAGCACTAATTGGTTTATATAACTCCTGCCCCCACCATTAATGCTGTTGCAGTTATTATTGTTGTGGATGACATAGTTGACACCTGTTGTTTGCACTGACACCAGATATAGTTAATGGTTACTTATTGTTTTTGCTGTTAGCAATTGCTGACCCTCCATTTCTGGGTTTTATGGCAATTAACACTGCAGATGTCATAGTAGGAACCAAGTATTTAGTTTACTGCTGTAAATTATTTGCATTGGTTGTTTCTATTGTTTTTCCCCCTATTCCATAAGGTGCTGGGAATGTACAGGGTCACTACAAGTTTATCACTCTCCTGCTGAACTAAACTCCACCAAAAGACAGTGTATGTTGTTCCACACACAAATGAATGACACTCAAACTTTAGCTATACTTTAAAGAATAGAAGAGATAAAAACACAAACTAATAACCAGGCCCCAAGTAAAAACAGCCAGATGTGGGGCCCCTGGTCCCAACTGTGGACATCCATTACTATAGCAGAAATGGAGAGAAATAACACAAAGTCTGTGAACACCACACCCACAAAGAGGGTCTCAATTCAGATCACTCTAGGACTCTTTGATAAGTGAAGAATGTGCCCTCCACAGGCCCACACATGAGAGTGGAAGAGAAATCCTTACAACAGATTCATAAAATCCAATACATGAATATAAGAAATGTGAAAAAAGAAAGTTAACACAACACCTTTTAAAGTTCATAATTCGCCAACCAATGACCCCAAAAAGACTGAAGTAGATGAAATATCAGATAGAACATTCAAAATATTACAAAAATAATCAATGAATTCCAAAAGAAAACAGAAAAACAACTGAATGAATTAAGGAAATCAGTATAGAATATGAATGAGGAATTCAATAAGGAGATAGAAATTTTGAAAAAGAGCAAAACAAATCTTGGAAATGAAAGACAATGCATCAAATAAAATGTTTAGTTGAAAGTCTCTCAAACAGAGTAGGCTATGCTGAAGAAACAGTCAGAGCTGGAAGAGAAAGTGTTCAGCCTTGAACATTCAGACAGCATTAAAGAAAAATATTAAGCTGGGCATGGTGGCGCACGTCTGTAATCCAAGCAACTCGGGAGGCTGAGTCAGGAGGATCGCGAGTTCAAAGACAGCCTCAGCAACTTAGCGAGGCCCTAAGCAACTCGGTGAGACCCTGTCTCTAAATAAAATACAAAATAGGGCTGGGGATGTGGCTCAGTGGCCGAGTGCCCCTGAGTTCAATCCCTGGTTCAAAAAAAAAAAAAAAAGAAAAATATTAACCATGGTCAGAATACACAAGAACTCTGGGACAACATGAAGAGACCAAATTTAAGCATCACTGGAATTGAGGAGATCTGTGAGATGCAGGATAATGGAATGAGTAAACTCTTCAAGAAAATGATAACAGAAAAATTTTCAAACCTCAGAATGAGATGGACATTCAGATACAGGAGGCATTCAGAACTCCAAACAGGCAAGATCAAAAAAGAACCTCTCCATGACATATTACAATTAAAATGCCTAACATACAGATCAAGGCAGATCAAGGTTAGAATTTTAGAAGCCTCAAGAGAAATCATCAGGTCACATTTAGAGACAAGCCAATCAAAATCACTTCTGATTTATCAGCACAAACTCTACAAGCCAGGAGGGCTTGGATAATAACTGACAACCAAGACTGCTCTATCATTCAAAATTGAAGATGAAATAAAAACCTTTCAGGATAAGCAGAACTAAAAGAATTCATGACTGTTAAAATGGCACTACTTACAGAACTTACTGTTCATAGAAGAGATAAAAAACAAACCTCAGAGCTCACAAAAAGAACAAATCTCATTTGAACAGTAACTAAGCTAATGAGAAACAAGACCAAATTACACATGATAAATAAATCAAAATGGAAGGAATTAACAAATATCTCACTATAATAACATTGAATGTAAATTATTTCATTTCTCCATTTAAAAGACATAGACTGGCAGAATTGATTAAAAGACAAGACCCAACTATATGTTGTTCGCAAGAGATGCATCTTACAGGCAAAGACAGCCACAGGCTGAAAGTGAAAGGATGGAAATTGATATATCATGTGAATGGAGCCTGAAAAGAAGCAGGAGTAGCTACTCTCTTATCTAACAAAGCAGATTTCACAACAAAATTAATCAGAAGAGACAAAGAAGATCACTTCATATTGATAAAGGGAACAATACAACAAGATAAAACAATAGTAAATATTTATGCCCCAAATACGTGTGCAACTAATTACATAAAAGAGACACTACTCAAACTGAAGCCCCAAGGATACACAGTACAATAATACTGGGTGATATAAACATACCCCTCACCATTGGATAGGTCGTCCAGACATAAACTCAATAAAGACACTTTGAACCTGAAAAATATTATAAATTAAATGGGCCTAACAGACATCTACAGAATAATTCATCCAACAATAGCTAAATATACTTTCTTCTCAGAAGCTCATGAAACCTTCTTCAAAATAAGCCATATTTAGGCCACAAAGCAACTCTTAGCAAATACAAAAAAAAAATTGAAATAATTCTTGTACCTTATCAGATCATAAGGAAATGAAATTAGAAACTGACATGACCAAATTCTACAGAAGCTATATAAACATATGGAGATTGAACAATACTCTTTGGAATGATGAATTGATGACAGAAGAAATCAAGGGAAAAATTTTAAAATTCTTAGACTCAAATGAGAATAGTGATACAACATACCAGAATCTTTGGGACACCATGAAGGCAGTTCTAAGAGGAAAGTTTATAGCTAAGTGACTCCATAAGAAAATCAGGAAGATCCCAAATAAACAACCTAATGATGCATCTTGAGGCCCATGAAAAAGAAAAACAAACTAACTCCAAAACCAATAGAAGGAAGAAAATAAGACCAGAGTTGAAATCAATGAGTTTGAGGGGGGAAAAAAAACCCCACAAAGGATTGATGAAACAAAGAGTTGGTTTTTTGAAAAGATAAACAAGATAAGTCCCTAGCCAAACTAACCAAAAGAAAAAGAGAGGTAAACCAAATTAATAAAAATAGAGATGAAAAGGAGAAACTACAACAGATATTTCAAAACTCCAGCAGACCAATAGGGTCTATCTTGAAAACTTATACTCCAATAAATTGGAAAACCTAGAAGAAATGGATGTATTTCTAGACAAATATTTTCTGCCAAACTGAATTAAGAGTACATAGAAAACCTAAACCGACAAATAACTTGTAATGAGATACAAGCAGGAATAAAAAGGCTTCCAACAAAGAAAAGGGCAAGACCAGATGGATTCTCAGCTGAATTCTACAAAATCTGTAAAGAAAAAATAATGCCAATACTCCTCAAATTATTCTATGAAATAGAAATGGATGGAACACTTCTAAATTCATTCACTTATACCAAAACCCAATAAGGACACATCAAGTAAAGAAAACTACAGACCAATATCCCTGATGAACTTAGATGGAAAACTACTTAAAGTCAAGAACAGGTATCACCAATTTCATACAAATTTCCTCTTTTGCAACATAAATGTGTGTTAAAAATATTACCAAAGTGGACTGGGGTTGTGGCTCAGTGGTGGAGTGCTCATCTAGCACCCGTGAGGCCCTGGGTTCGATCCTCAGCAATAAAAATAAAATAAACATATTGCATCCACCTAAACTATAGCAAAATTTTTTTTTTAGATATTGTCAAAGAAAATAACAATCACAGGGGCTGGGGGTGTGGCTCAGTGGTAGAGCACTTGACTGGCATGTGTGAGGCACTGGGTTCAATCCTCATATAAATAAATAAGATAAAAGATCCATTGACACCTAAAAAAATTTTTAACAAAGACAATAACAATCTAGCTGGGCATGGTGGTGCACGCCTATAATCCCAGTGGCTCGGGAGGCTGAGGCAGGAGGATTGTGGGTTCAAAGCCAGCCTCATCAAAGGCAAGGCCCTAAGCAACTTAGTGAGACCCTGTCCCTAAATAAAATACAAAACAGGGCTGGGATGTAGCTCAGTGGTTAAGTGCCCCTGGGTTCAATCCCCAGCACCAAAAAAAAAAAAGACAATAACAATCACATAATAACATTGAAAGATCATGTACAGCCAGAAAAATGAGAAATTATACTCCATTATGTATGATGTATCAAAGTGCATTCTGTCATGTATAACTAATCAAAACAAATAAAAGAATTTTTTTAAAGAACAAATATCTCTGCATCATCCCTAAAAATAGGGGCATAGTAAAATACCACATCCTTGAATGCCCCCTTCCTGTTCCCAAAAGAACCTTCTCAAGAGAACAATGAGAGCAGCCTGGACGGGAAGGTCTACGGACATGTCTTGAAAGACACTGACTTTCTCTCATGCACACTGGAAACAAGGACAGGTTAGTGGTACCTACAGAAAGCTACTTCCCTGCAGGTACACAGGACAGTTGCTCCTTGGGATGCTGTCAGATGAGCAAGCAAAGCAAGCTCATGCTGATGATTCACTGCTTCTGCAGTCTAAGCTATAACACCCTCTCTGAGTGGGGATGAGCGCAGAATCGAGGGCACCTTGGAAAGGACACATGTCGCTTATTCAGCTGGCCACCACTGGACAAAACACGTAGGGGGTGGAGTCAGAGTTTGGCAGAGCGCTGTGTTGAACAGAGGTGCTGTCTGTTTGGCCTGACACCACTGCATTCTTCTTGGAACTGTCACTAACCTCTTGCAGACTTTCCACAGTAAGTCATATGTCTTGCATTCTGTCTCTGGGCGCTTTCTTTGGTCTCTCAAAACCCACCCCACTGCCTTGGCACAGCAAGGCTGTGGACATGACAATCTCCTTCAAAATTAGATGCTGCTCTTCTTCTACCTCACCTTGTCCTTGATGTAGGGTAGCTCTGAATGGGTCGATCCAGTGTCCTAAAGTTGCAGACAGCAAATTGCAGGCAGATATATCTCTTTGCCACCAGAATACTCACTTCATTGTTATGGGACCATGAGAAAGAGACTTAAGTCTGGCCATCAGTGTTATTTTGGACCAGATCAAGCTTCAATCCTTTTCTATGTTGAAATGGAGATTAAGATATTAACTTCATGAGATTATTGCAAAGATTAAGTGAGGTGTGTGTAAAGAAGAGTTGTGTGACTGCTGGTGCATGGAAGATATTCAATAAGTTACTTTCCTTCACTTGGAGTGAAATTTTCTAGAACAGCTTAAGAGTATTGACAAGTTTTCAGAATCTATCAGCAGCTTCAAAGCCCCAAAGACAAAAACCAGTTAAGCACCAAGCCCCATGAGCCCACACAGATCTCCACCTACCGTCTCTCAAAAGTCTGCCTTTGGGCCAGGCGTGGTGGTACATGCCTATAATCCCAGCGGCTCAGGAGGCTGAGGCAGAAGGATCACAAGTTCAAAGCCAGCCTCAGCAACTAAGTGATACCCTGTCTCTAAATAAAATATAAGAAAGAGTTGGGGATGTGGTTAAGCTCCAGTCCCCAAAACAAAAAAAGAAATCTGCCTTTGGTCCCTACCCCAAGAATGAGGGTGGGCAGAAATGGCCACTTGACAGATCACAACCTCCCATGACACACAGTGAGGCTCAGTGCCAGGTCTCTTCCTCTTTAAGCGAAAGCCAGCATGGTCTGATACCACTTATAGATTAGAGGGAGATGTGGTTCCCTTGCAAGCACGTAGGAGGACAAGCATCAACCTTTACACTGATGATAGGGTGCATTTATGAAGAATCAAGAGGAGTCCTCAAGAAACCGTAAGCCCTGGTGCCTGGTTGTGCTGGAAATGCAATCTACGTCAGCTGGCTCCCTGCCCTCTCAGCCTGGGCCTTACTCAACACATGCCTGGGTGTCAAGGGCCCCATCCTGAGTCTGAGCCAATTTCTCCCTACAATATAGGCAATTCGGGGCAGCTGTGGCACAGGTGTACCCAAGGCTTCAGAGACCCCCCAGTGATCTTTCAAAGAATGGTACTACCTGGGACCCACTACACATTTAGCCAATCAAACTCTCCCCAGGTGGACCCTGGAACCTGGAATTTTCATTTAGCTCAGGCAACTCATTTATAGCCACACTGACACCTTCTGAGTCTGGAGGACAGACTTTGGTGGAATGGGTCCACCAAAGTCTACCGAGATAGAAGTCAGTATGGGGAGTTTCCCATAGAAATAATTCTGATTGTATCACATTGGGGAGGAAGAAGGTGAGAGTCATACTGAGGATACTTAATTCAGAGAGAAAGGTCTTAGGTTTAGAAATGTATTGTTTTGAGTAAAGAATTTAAGATAAATAAACATTTTTGAGTTCTTGGTAGATGCCAGTCCCAAGAATAACTTCATTTTACTATTTTCCTGAGCAAGATAAGGTCAACAAGAAAATTAGAAATAAGGCTCCTCACTATCAAGCGAGCTTTATGAATAAATTGTCAGGGGGGAGTTGACCTCCACTCCCAATGTGGCAATCTGGGGAGGAATAGCCCCATGGTGTCTTGACAGCAGAGGAAAAGAGAGACAGAGAGAATGTACAAAGACAGAGCTCAGGTCCCAGCAGGACTGCTGCGGTGGCATTCCAGAGCATTCCTGACAGATGGCATCCTGGAGCTCAGCTCTCCTCCGCTGGCTCTTCCTGAACAGTTGTGGTGGTGTCCCAGGACAAGCACAAGTACTACATCCACACATAGCTGGCCACAGCCATCCCAGAGGACCTCAGACCTTAGACTGTCCTACCCAGGGACCAAGTGTTCGGAGACATGGAGAAGATGCTGTTTCTGCTTGAAGCATTTGGCCCCTGGGGACAGGGGTATCAAATAAAAGAGGTTAGCTGCCCAAACAAGACTGTGATCCCAGTCTCAGGTCGCAGTATAAGCTGTGGTCACTCACCTTGGGAGAAGGCCAATGTCTCTTTATATCTGCCAAAGCAAATGATTTCTATGGCCTGGGATTGCTGTGACCCTCCAACTCCAATCCAGGGCACCAGGTTCAGTGCCTACAGTTAGGGTCTATGTCTTG
Source organism: Glaucomys volans (assembly GCA_020662805.1). Lineage (NCBI taxonomy): Eukaryota > Metazoa > Chordata > Mammalia > Rodentia > Sciuridae > Glaucomys > Glaucomys volans. The sequence continues at coordinate 18,829 of JAJEJO010000385.1, read as the reverse complement.
AGAAGAGTGTGATATGGAAAGCTTCCTGGAGTGTTCAAGGGATCTGTTGGCTACCTCTTGGGGCAAGCCAGACTCTCCCTCCACACCTCCACTCTGCTCCCCAGAGTGCAAGGCCAGCCTTTGGTAATGCAGAAGTGACTACGGTGGTACCTGGGGAGGCTTTATTGTTTTACTAGTTATGCATTTATTTCAACCTATTTAAAGGAGAAACCAATTAAGAACATCAAATCTGGATTTTGTGGGTTTTATTGCTTAAGACAAGATTAAAGGAGGTGTTGAATTTTAAAAAGCGAATCCTACTTATGAAAAGTATGAAGTAAATGGTACAGGTGACCAGAGGATGCAGTCATGAAGCACTGAAGAAACACAGGCCTAGATGAGACAGACAAGTAAAACTCAAACACCATCCCAGAAAAGAGGGAGCTCCTCTGGGCAGGAATGTCCCAAAGGAATCAGCTGTCACAGGTTCTGAGCCAGGATGGGCAAGGGGGAAACCTGCCCCTCATTATTTCCTTTCACCCACAACCTCATGCCTAGGTTACAGAAAAGAACAGGGACAATGGAGTTTTATTCAGTCATAAAGAAGAATGAAATTATGTCATTTGCAGGAAAATGGATGAAATTGAGAGCATTATGTCAAGCAAAATAAACCAAACTTGGAAATGGAGGGTCATATTTTTCTTTTATATGTGGAAGCTAGAGAGGAAAAAGGAAAAGAAAGGGGTGGAGGGGGGTCTCATGAAAAGCAAAGGGATCGCGGGAGGTAGGAGGGGAGGAAAAGGGGAAATACTGGGGAACGATTCTGACCAAGTTGCATTGTTATATCCTGTGTATATATGAAGATGCTACACATCACATAATAATTGTGATTATGATGTATAATCACAATGCACTAATTAAAAGTCTATGGAAAAAACAAAACAACCAAATATTTTTTAAAAGGAAAAAATGAAAATGACAACCATCTTACCAATAATCATCATATGCTACTTATGCATCCAACATAAATACTTTTTAAACTAAAAATACTAGTTTACTGAACTTCCCACGAGGCTCCAGGCATGAGCTCGGGCAGCAATAGGAGCTGCCACCTAGGGGCCCTGGATGCCAGCTGCCGGGGGCAATGAGCTTCCTCACTGGGCTCAGCAGGGTCGCCACCACCTTGGCACCACAGCATTGGGAGGCAAAGCCATATTGAGCCGAAGAAAATGCTGAAGGGTAGCCGAGAGGGCTGGTCCCAACAGTGAACCTGAGGCGCTGTCTGGGGACTGGCAGAGCTCTCTGGGAATAATCTAAAGGGAAGTTCTAACCCTTGCATGCTCTTGTCATCCTTACCATTTTTAATTTATAGTTTGTGTTTTATGATGGCCATATGTATTTGGTGCCTAAGTACGAGTATAAACTTGAAATATGTAAATATCAGGGCTCACACTCAAGATTATTTACTGAATGGAGACTCAGTCAGCAGAGTTTGTTGACTCCAAGTCTGCGGTCCTCTCTAACTGCACCTGCCTTTGATTACTGTCAACACTTCCTCTGTGTCCACTGAGACTCCCACACCGGATGTTGAGGGAAGACAGCAGGGGAGACATCAGAGGAATCTGTGCCACTGAGTTCAAACCACTTGCATGATGCGATGAGACCTCTGGGGCGTGCAGGGTCCCCAGAGTCCCAGGCTCCTTGCAGGAGTGGATTTAAAGATGCTCTGTAAAGTCCACTGCAATACCAGAAGGAGCATAGGGCCTCCTTTCAAAGGGGCATTCACTGGAGCTCCATCCCCAGCACACACCATCTTTATGACGCTGGGTGAACCACTCTGACCTTCAAATTCGTCTTCTGTGAAATGAGTGAGATATGACCCGTGGCATTGTGGTGGGGCTCACATGAGGTAATGGAAAAGCAAGGGCGTGGGACTTTAGGGAATCTAAAGCATCTTCATCCAGGCAGCCTCCCAGTCATGAGGTGGCACCACAGGCCTCCAGGGCTTCAAGACTTGCACGGAGAGCTTGTCAGTGGGCAAATCCCATAAAGAGGTCTCTACTCAGGTGACCAAAGTCAGACATCGCTCCACTGAGCTGGGGCACAGGCTCCCAGCTGCCCACACCAGCTATCGGTCTCCACTGCCATCTCCAGAAACCTGAGACCCCTGAGGAAGTTCAAGGGCAAGAATGCTTTCACTCTTTGACTCTTCTTGTTGGTCCCTGCCAGACCTTGGGGAGGAAGATGGGAGTGGAAACAACTGACACACACATAGAGGCATCACCCATTTGCAGAGCGCCCCTGGGTCCTCCCACTGCCCTGCCTCCATTTCACCCAAACTCCTCCAGCCCCCGCCTCTCACTTCCTCACCATAAACTCAGGCTGATTCATGCACTTTGCAGAAAACAATGAACCAGGACCGCTTCCCTACACAGGGTCGCAAGTTCAGAGGCCATAGGGTTTCTGAATCTGGCCTTGAAGCATCTAGAAATACCTGGTACTTGGATGACCCTCCTTTCCTGTCACCCCCGTCACCTAGATGCATACTGAACCCCAAGCCAGAGGCTCTCATTGACCTCCCCAAGTCCATTCCTACCCCATCTGCTTGCTCTGAGTCTCTGCTAGAGGATTTTTTTGGCACAGAAAAGATGCTTTCACTCATTCCATTTGATTTCTGTTTTCCGTCATTTGGGAAAACAGGAAAGAAAGAAAGGGTTTGCTCCAGGCTTTTGTGAAGATCATTGATCTCAGCCTGTGTCCAGGGCCAAGAAAGATCAGTGGAGGTCAGAGGCATCTGTTTACTCCAGACAGTGGCACAAGAAGCAGAGAAAGTATCCCATCCAATCTTGTAGGGCTAGAGTGTGCTTTCTACTGCTCTCTGTGGACTCTGAGGGAAGGAGGCCATCCAGAAACACACTGGGGCTTCTCATGCTCAGGCACACAGTTCCCTCTCCCAGTTCCTTGTATCACAGTGCAGCTCAGTCCCTGGCACATAGGAGCCATCCATGGGTGCTGAAGGGAGCTCTAAGTACAAGGCTATGCCTGATGTGGTCTGTCCTGAAGCCACAACTGGAGGCTCAGCTCTGCTACCGAGTTAGCAGACACCCCTCTCCTCTCCCTGCCCTGGTTGGAATCCCCCAACTGAACACCTAGAAGCGCTTGCAAACAAACACTGAGTCACAGAGATCCATTGCACAGTGAAAGCCTTCCATGGAGGTTTTGACCAGGTAAGAGGTCTCCCAACAGCCCAGGAAGGGGTAAAGGTGCGAACTGAATCTCATGGCAGTGGGGACAGTTAGGGAGGAAAGGGCTCCGCCCTACCTGTGCATGCCCTTACCATCAAAACACACTGCAGGAAGGGAAAATACCAAAGCCAGGTCATCTGTGGTTTCACCCCTAGAGTGACACGTGTCCCTCTGCAGGTGCCCAAGCAAGGCAATCTGGGTTTACAAACTGTTGTGTCAACTGTGAACGAGAAGTACAGGACAGGGCTGGGGGCCACTCAGCAGCACAGCACATGCTCAGAACGCACATGCCGGCGCACTGAGGCCAACTTGAACCTTCTGCAGAGGGCAGTACTGCCTGCCTCACTGGGATGTGGTGGGGAAGACAGAAGAGGTATGAAAATACTTGGAAGGCAGGTTACGGTGGCACACACTTATAATCCCAGCAGCTCTGGAAGAAGGATTGCAAGTTTAAAGCCAGCCGCGCAACAGCGAGGTGCTAAGCAACTCAGTGAGACCCTGTCTCTAAATAAAATATAAAATAGGGCTGGGGATGTGGCTCAGTGGCCGAGGGTCCCTGAGTTCAATCCCTGGTACCCCCCGCCCCAAATACTTGGCAGATAGGAAAATCTGTCACACCTGTGTTGTTTAAAGAATGAAGGGGAGTGGGGAGTGGTTAGCTTCCCCTGGGAACAAATGGGTTGTACCATTTACCTAGATTCCATATAAAAGGTCACCCCCATCCATCTCCCACCATCCCCCACAGTGCAGTTCTGCCCTTTTTTCTCTGGATGAAACCCCAGAATTGGGTTCCCTAAGTCCAGCCTTCCACAGCTGCTCTGGCTCCAGGGAACCCATGAACGGAAACAAAAGGGCAAGAAAGGAGAAGCTTGTGCTTCCAGAAAGGAGCTGCTAAGCACAGAGCCCTAAAAGGAAGTAGGGTCATCCAAAACATTTGTCTCCCATGCAGAGAAGGACTCACCACAAAGCTATGAGCTCAGTTTCAGGCGCCTCTCCTGCATGGACCCATCTAAAGTCATATAAACTCCAGGCCCCATAAAACCAGGGTTTGCCCAGAATCTCAGGAAGACTCCTCTTTCTTCTGAGCCCCCAGTTCTTCCCTATCCTGATAGCTCCATCTTCCAGCCTCATCCCAGGATTCCATTTGGGCACTCTCCTGTCTAGCCAACTTGCACAGACCAAACAGGTTCTTGCCCCTGGGCCTGGACTTCAGATGTTCTCCTGGCTACCTTTTCCCTAACTTTCCAGTTAGTTGCAATCTTACTAACACTTCAAGACCCACAGCAAATACCACTCATAACACTGGGAAACCTTTGCTCAAGTCCCAGACAGAATGCACACTCCATCCTGGGGTTCCTGCCATGCTTTTTCAGCATGTCCCTCTGTGACAGCACAAATTCCTTTTCTGGAACTGAGGTTTTGAGGGTCTGACTGCCTGTCAAGTCTGTGGCTCCTCCAGCATCCGGATGTATCTATAACCCCAGAAAGCCTACCAGCTCAGAGCTGGCCCCTCCAGAATACCTGAATCAATGAATGCCCTTAGTGCTGGAGACAATGATTTTACAAGGTCAGAGTGCAATCCTAGAATCACACCTGCATTGCTTGCTTGCTCTTGTTCTTGCCCGCCCCTCCTCTCTCTCTGTCTCTCTCTCTTCCAACATACCTACCTCCTTCCTCTCCTCCTAGAAGCAGAGTCCTGACAAACCATCTCTGGGACCTCTGCGCCCTCTAGTGGCTAAAATGTTCATTCCCCCAAGAACCAGAAGCAAAGGCAGGGGCCTTTGAACATCTGCAGAGCTCCCTGATCCCCCAGAGTAACATGTTTGCCAGGGTCTTATCCACTTGGAAGCATAAATACTACAGTTTCTGTAATTTTTTGGCCTGGATGGTAGGGGCTATGAGGACTCATCTTATCCATGGTCCCAAAGACTCCCACCATAGGCCCCATTCCCTGTACAGTGATGGTGGTCTCCATACCTGCCTACAGGTTCTCAAAGAAGAAAAGGGAAGACCATCCCTGCTTGCTGTGTCTCCGGTCTGACATTTCTGCCTGTGACTTCCAAGGCCAGTCTGGCTGCCTCTGAGTAGGTACCTCAAGCCCCAGGGTCTTTTGTGGCAAGCAGGACTTTTGTGGCAAGGCCAAAATGAGTCAAGCAGACCCAATCCTGCAGGGGATCAGTGTGGCAGAGTCACCCGTGCTCCTGGTTTATTAAGGACCCACCAATAAGACTATCCCAATATTCTTAGTCATTCTGTGTACCCACTGCTGTCACCACCCAACCCTGCCACCTCCAGCTGGGGAAGGGCTTTGTGCCCTGTGGAACCTGGACAATGCCACGTTCACACTTGAAGGCGAGGTCTTTCAGCAGAACATGCATTCTGTGGGTTCCCCCCAACATCCACCAGATACATGTAGTCATGTCCCCCAGTTGCCCCTGGCTCCTGAAGAAATCTGAACCTGAGACCCTCAATCTAAGCAGTTCATTCACATTCTCCTTTTACCCCATTTCATGTCTACCTACAAAATGCCACTTAATAATAGCACCCCTTACACAGACTATAATGGGTAAGCATGGAAGTTCTGAGAGCACAGATAGGAGCCTAGGCATGGGGGTGGCCTTGGGAGAGATCCCCTGGGGACTGGAGACAATGCCACTTCTCTGCTCACATGCCCATGGCTGCAGGAGTGTTCTGCACCCAGGTGCTGGGGGTGTGAGAGGATGGGTGGTTGTGCCAGGGTTGGAGCTCTGCTGTCCAGTGCGGTGGAGAACAGGGTGCCGGACTGCAAGATGATGGGGTGTCAAGCACCTTTGCCCTGGGAGCGGGCAGGAGAAGGCAGAAAGCAAAGCCAGGAAGAGGTTGATGGGTTGGAGAAACTAGAGAGGTCTGGAGCTCCGCTCATCAGCTCGTCAGCAGGAGGGCAAGTAGGCGTAAGGAAAGGGAGTGGAAAGGCCAGAGGGGAGGAGAGTCTGAGTAAAGAATGAGCAATGGACACTGAGTTTTATGATGCCAGGAGGAAATTTTTGTGAGATTAAAAATGAACAGCTTAAAAATAGATAATTATATTTACCTTCAATTCATGCAAGCCTGTAATTTGATACCTGGCCCCAGGGGTAAGGTAACCACAGGCAGGAGATTAAACTATTGGCCCTCTGACCTAGCTGTCATCAGGTCAACCAATCAGGACAACTAATTAGCTGTCTTGCCCAACTAGAACAAGTTCTATAATTGTTTAAAAGAATTGTCTCAGGCACCTGTGGACCAGACACCCTGTGATGCTGAAGCAGAGGGAGTGGCCTCCGGGGCACCCGTTGGGTGCTAATCATCCAATAGTCCCCAGGCAATCTACTGCCCCCTCTTCCTGGTCCCTTCCCTCCATCGAGCTTCCTCTTCTCCTACCCCAATCTCAGGTTCAGTAATTACCCCAGGGTGGGTGTGTGGGGAAAGGGATAAGAACTGGAAATGGACCCAGGTAGAGCCAAATACAGGCCCAGAGAACTGGGGCGCATGCACAAGCTCAGGGCAGGGTGCCCACCTAGTAGGTGAGAGGCATGTGGCAGAGGCATGGAATAAGGACCGTGTTAGCTTTCTGTTGCTGTGACAAAATGACTGAGAAAACCAACTTAAAGGAGGAAAGTCTTATTTTGGCTCATGGTTTCAGAGGTTTCAGTCCAGGTCACTTGGCGCCATCACTGTGGACCTGGGGCAATGCAGAACTTCATGGCGGGGAACAAAGCTGCTTCCTTCATGGTGGCCAGCAAGCAAAGAGAGAAGGAACCAGGGACAAAAGATACCCTTCAAGGACACACCTCCCAGCAACCTACCCCTCCAACCAGGTCCCACCTCCCAAAATTTCCACCTTCTCCCAGTAGAGCCACAGACTGGCAATCAAGCCTTCAGCACGTGGCCTTTAAGGGACATTTTAAACCTAAACCACAACAAGAACTAAACCAGAAACCTGTTTAAGACCAACGGAGCTCCCACCTTACCACCTCCCTGGGGAGCAGGGAGAGTTGCAGGCCCCCTTTCCGTGCTCTGAGTGTGAATCCCCCCTATCCCACCTCCCCCTCAACCCTCTTGCAGTCACCTCTTGGTGCTAATGAAAAAATGTGAGAAAACTCAAAACTGGAGGACACTTTCGGGTAGGTGACTTTCTCCTAAAGAAAGAGGAGAGCAGGCAAGATGAGAGCCAGTGGCTGGCAGGGCACCACCGGGGTCCAACCCTGACGCCAGGACTGAAAGACTGCTCTGAGATGTGACCACGAGCCCAGCCCTGGAGACCTTCTGCAGAAGGGGAGACAGCAGTTTCAGCGGCTCTCCCTTCCTGGCCCTCAAATACAGCACCGCGCTCTTGAGGTGTCACTGGTAACATAGAGACGCAGGAAACGGGGGAGATAAGGCAGGACAGAAAGGATACCAAGGCCATGGCAGAGCTCACTGGGGCCTCTTCCCGGCCAGTGTCGTCTGTAAAGGGACTTCTCAGCTTTTCCACACTTGTGTGTGCCCAGGCTGGCCCATCCAGGCAGCCTCAATCCAATTCACTACTTGGTCCAGTGTGAGGATCTGCAGGGGCCAGGTTGGGCAACCTGGTCATTCTGTGAGGAAGCTACAGCGTGAGGGGAGCACGGGCCCTCCTAGCCCCAAGAAACAGCTTCCCATTGCTCCCAGCTGATGTGAGAACGGAGGGGAGGAGGTCACAGGTGTGAGGAACTCTATTACCTGTAACACTCAGGATTTGTGTAAGGCTGGCCTTGGTCTGGGAAGGGAAGAGGGTACAGAGGGTAGCCCACAGCCCTGCTGGGGCCCCAGTACTGCCACTTACCAGAAGCCCACCTCTCTCATCTGGAATAATGGGCAGCCTTTTAAAACCTACCTCAGAAGACCCCATGGGTAAGAGAGAAACCATGGAGAAGGACATCACCTCCTGCAGCATACTGCACAGACCTGCCACCATCGCCAAAACCACGAACTCAGGCTGTGTCCTGGGGCCTGGCAGGACCTGTCTCCGTGGGCCCTCCAATGGGGGTTCACCCTTGTTCCTTTGCTACCTCCCTAGAAAAGCAGTCCTGAGCCCCTGAGCCCTCCTCGCTCTGGAGCAGAGTCGATGCTGGGTGTTGTTAGGAAGCCCCAGATCTGGCATGCAGGAGGTTCTCAGCCTCCTGCTGGATAAACCAGAGCTTCCACTACAGGCAGCAGGATCTGCTGGAGAGCAGAGAGCTCCCACTCCTTCTGCAGTGGGGAAGACTAAATGCTGACTACCTGCAGGTAGAGAAGTTCATTAGCATTTTATCTCTTGGCTTGGGAGGCAGCTGGCCCTGCCAGATAAACCTGCAGGCCTACCACTAAGGGACACGGAGGGGAGCTTGGGTGTGAGGCTAGGTGGAGCCGGGCACTAGGCGGCAGCCAGGGCTGTGCCTGTGTCCAGGTGGCCACTGTCCTGGAGCCTCCACTCAGAGCCCAGAAAACTCCCATCTCAGGACATCCCTGGTAAGCAGGGCTGGGGAGGGAGGCTGGGCCCTTCCACCAACAGGAGTCCCAGCTCCCCTTTCCACACTCTGGGAGTGAACACCCTCTCCCACCGCCCCCTCAACCCTCTTGCACTCAACTCTTGGTGCTAATGAAAGAGCTTGAAAATACCAAAATAAGTTCTACTAGTTATGCGAGGACTGAGTCAGGGTTTTGCTGCTGTTGTTTTGCTTACCAATGTTAGAACCACCTTTCTTCCCAGGATGGCAACAGAGGGCAGAACGGGAGTAGACAGCCTGGGAAGCATCCCTGGTTCCCCTGGGAGACTGTCCTCCACTGCCTTTCCCTCCAGCTTTAGCATTCTGTGGGCCTCTAGGCCCCTGGTGGGGAGGAAAAGGAGCACACAGCTGCCGGCCGCCATCTGGAGCCTCCTTTCCAGAGCTGGAGTCTAGGTTCTCTCCTTTCAGCTCCTCTTCCCTTCCTCCAGTTCTACTTCCCTGCCAGCTCCAGGCCTCCTAGAATTCACGTCCCAATCTGGCTTCTCCCTTCAGTCAGAGATCATCACTGGCCTCTCTCCCACCACCTCCCCTCCTGCTTGGCTGCCCCGACCCTGGCCCCCTTTGAACTTTCCCTAATTGATCTAAGAGCAAGGGACAGAGAAAGTGCTCCTGCTCCTCCAGTTCTGTGACTTTCCATCATGTGTTCCTGGTTGAGGTTGGAGGGACTCTGCTGGGGAGTCCCAGGGCCAGCAGGGCCACCTGGAGGCACTACTACCACCAAGTCCCCTGTTCCAGCACCTGGTCCCAGTCCTGCTTGTCCATAGGCAGGATTCCTGTGTGCTACCCACCGTGGGGATGACTAGAGTCAGGCCAGGGCTCGAAATCCAGGATCACCCCCAACCCCACCTCCCGCAAGAAGGAAGGTGGTTGAAGAGAAGGCATTGGCTTCAGAGGCCCAGCTTCAAGGCCATGTTCCTAAGGATGGATGGCACAGCATGTTCTCACACAGTATTTAAGACGTACCCACTCCATCAGTAGCTTTTCCTGTACTTCAATGTATTATCTTTTCAATAGCAAATAATTCCAGGGACTAGTGTGGCAAGTCCCCACCTCAGGTTATCTTCTTGGCATCACCGTTCCAGGGAAGCAGAATCTGTCACTGTTACCAGATAAGCACACAATCAGATCAAAGGAAATGGGAGGGGGCGGGGGAATGCTTCACCTGAGCTCTGGGAAGCCCCGCAGAGGACACTGGCCTTCAGAGGGGACATCCTCCCCAAGCAGAACTGGCTAGTGTGCCCACTCCTTGACCCCTCCTGTGACCTGGGCTGCTGGACACTGACGGGTCGGGAAACCCACTTCCTCAGTAGCCCAGCATCTGCCTTTGATGACATATTCTTCTTCTAGACGTAGGCCACTGACTAAGCCAGAGCTGAGCTTGGCCTCTGAGCCTCCCTATCACCTCCCATTATGAGTTGACTTCACAAAACCAGGCTTCGTGTGCTCAGGGGGTTCCCACTGTTGCAGCCCACAGCCTGCCTAATGGGACACCACTCACTGGGCTCAGGGTGTGACTCCACCTCTGGGCTTGGTCCGTTTATTACAACCTGTCTCTCCCCCTGAATCAAATGGTCCTTGAACTTCCAACAAATGGGCTTCCAATTTTATTCCAAAAGAAAAGCAGGTCAAGAGAGACCCCCAGAGCACATACAGCAAGTCCGGCAGCCCCTCAGCTGGGGACCCCTGGCTGCATACCAGCTGTTCCTCTCCAGACCCCTCTGCTGCCCCAGCAGAGGTGACAACTGCCACAGCATCACTTCAGCAGTGGCCACAGGTGGTTCACTCTGGCCTCACTCCATCAATTTTGCAATTGGGGTCCAGGCACACGGGTGGGGAAGAAGGAAGGGCTCCATCCACCAAGCTGGCCTCTCTTTGTCCCTGCCACCACCTCCCTACCCTTAGCCTCTGTCTTTGTCTCTGAGTTTCTGTCTCTTGGTCTATTCGCTTCGGTTGTTCTACCCATCTCCCTCGCTTCCTGTCTTCTCCATGTCCTCATTCCCCCTTTGTTGTGTTTCTTACAGTTGCCGTGTTTCTCCTCTCCTTTCTGTTTACTGTCTCTCCTCCATCTCTCATCCCCATCCGCCAATCTTTATTTCTAAACTTCTTTACTACCTTAATTTTGAAACTTTTTCCCTATCATTGTCACTCGTCCTTTCCCTTCCAAAGAAACACCTTTAGCCACTAACCTCCCATTGATTTCACACACTCTGCCCACCCCCTGTGCACAGAGAACTCCAAATCCTGCCAGGGGTTCAGGTTGGTGGTTCTGGACGCCACCCTCAAAGATGTCACTGACAGCAAATGTCAAACCTCAAGTGGTCTCTCAGTGGAGCACGTCCTGCAGCTCAGAGAGTCCAACTCAGAAATGAGCAGGTCAGGCCAGAGTGGACCATTTCCTTTCTGAAGTTGACCCCCATTGCGTCCTCCCCAGCCAGTCACCGGCCCCCGCCCAGCCTGGCAACTGCACAGCACCCACCCCCTCTGCCCCACCCACCTCCTTCTCTGCCTTTCCAGTTGCTTATCTTAGCTCTGACAGTTCCAGCAAGGACTTCCCCAGCCCAACTGGTATTTCCCAATGACTTGGGACTGGAGCTGCAAGGATACGAGGCCTGATCATATGCAAGATGGTGGCTCAGAGGAGGAAGAAGGCATAGGGGGTCCCACACTTTGAATATTTCCCAGAAATGAAATACAGGAATGGTCAGAGTATGATCCCAGGGCCACAGTGCCCAGTGTCCTGGCCAGACTCAGGAGGACCAGCCAGAAGATCCCATTTCTTCCCCTTTACTCCCACCTCTCCTTCATTGTCACCGCCACTCACCAGGGCCCTGCCCCAAACCAGCCACCAGGCCTCCACAAGTCTGATCAAGCAGGACAGCTCCACCCAGAGTTCTCCCTGGCATGTCTGATTCAACCCTTTCATCTTCCTCCCCAAACCCACCCCTCACCTCTACTTGCCATCTTGGTAAATAAAATGGTGCCAAGATTTTCCTGGTCACCAAGGAACAGACAATAACCCCAGATCCCCACTTTCGTGTTTACCAAATCGAGTGAGTCACTGAATACGACTCACGTAGGAATTTCTACTCCCTTGGTTCCCCTAACATGGGTCAGGGACCTCATCTTCTCTCACCTGGAACTTCTGCTCTGGTCCTTGCCACTCCCTGTCCCCCAGCCTGTTGCTCCACAGGGTGCCAGGTGCTGTTTCCAAACAAACAACACAGAAACAAACACATCATCCGCTTACACAACCCCTCCTGGCTCTTTATTGCCTACAGCTGTGGTCTCCAAATTTCTTTGATCCCTGACAATGACAAAAAAAGTTTTAGTACACACCCCCAGCAAATCGGGTTAGTTTATGTGCAAATTATGGGGTTAGTTTATAAATCCGATTATAAACTCTCCTGTCACCGGGAGCCGATATCTGAAGGCATAATAGACCTTTATGTGAATATTACAAACATCAGATTTGAATCTGTATTTCCAATGATCTCGACAACTTGGAATTTTGGTTTGGCCGCTTCTATCACTTGTGATTAGATTTTGCAGTTTTAACTCAAGCTGGGAGATACTGAAGTGCCCATTCTGAGCAGGGGAGCAACAGCCTTGCTGTTTTCCTGCTCTGATTGCGCCTGCATTACTAGCCTTCTCTTGATCCCAGTATCTTTCCCAAAAATTTGGAAGGATTAATTCAGTTGACACCACGTAAGATCACAGATCCGGTCACCTTACTGAGCACGTATAAATATGTCACAACATGCTGAACATGACTGAAGATGCGAGGATCCCTCTGGCCCTTGTCATGGAAATCTGCTCTGTTTCCCTTGGGCCCTACATGTGACAAGTGAGCCTGACATGGGACTAAGCGCAGACACCAGGGCCATTGGAAAAGTGCAAATGCTTGCTTGGTTCCTAGTTAGTAAATATGCATGCTCACAAGTTTCAGTGTTTTTTCTCCTATCCCAATAGGTTAACTTTCATAGTCCGGGGTCTGAGAACTCTAGTGTGGAGACCTCTGGCCTGGGTAAAGCCTATGGCCCGGTTCTTTAGCTATGTACCAGTCCTTGGAAAGAAGCTGTCTTCTGCAAGAGTTTCTCTTCATCCGGGTCATGCATTATTCATCTTCTCTCCCCACAGGCTGGCTTAGAAAGGGTGCTGGGTAAGTATTTATGGAATTAATCTGTTTCCTTAAACACACACAGACTCCTCTCTGGGTTGGGATGCTCCTCCCTCCCTTGTGCCCCCAGTTACCCACCTGAAAAAATCCTGTTCATCCTCATAAGCTCAGTTCAAATGTTATCTCCTTGGGGCAGCTGCCCCGGCCCTTCCACCTCTATTTGCTCTCAACTTAGCATTTACCAGTGGGATCTCAGTGCGATGTCTATGTCCTGTGTCCTCCCTGCCCTGTTCAAGAGCTTTGGAGGCAGGAAAAGGGCCTGACTCATCTTTGTCCTCGGTGCAGCATGCTGTAGGTGCTTAATACATGTACAATAAATAGGAGGCTCTCCCAGAGACACAAGTGGCATCCAGGGACATCTGGTCTGAGGATTTCAGGTTCAAGAAGCCATTCTCTGCCGGGCGTGGTGGTGCACGCCTGTAATCCAAGCGACTTGGGAGGCTGAGTCAGGAGGATCGCGAGTTCAAAGCCAGCCTCAGCAACTTAGCGAGGCCCTAAGCAACTCAGTGAGGCCCTGTCTCTAAATAAAATACAAAATAGGGCTGGGGATGTGGCTCAGTGGCCGAGTGTTCCTGAGTTCAATCCCTGGTTCCAAAAAAGAAAAAGAAGCCATTCTGGCCTGGAACCCACTGCTCTGCATACAGCCTGGGTAATGGGTAGGAAGAGGAGGAGGGAGGGGTAGGGGAAAGGGGTGAGCATCCAGGACAGCCCTGCATGTCCAGCCTCACACAGCGCTGCTGCTCAGTGAAGGCTTTCAGACTAGAGAGGATGTCCAATTGGAAAAACCGGGACCCTTGGGTGAGGGAATGAGCTTCCACCACCTGGCGGCACTGTGTCTGCATTCCTGGCAACCCCACAGAGGCCGAGTGGCATCCAGGAGCCAGCGGCCTCCCCAGAGCATCACTCTGTGGCCAAAAGCACTCAGTCAAGCCAAAGGCACCAACATTATCAATAAATTATCGGCCACAGGATGTGCCAGGGCTGGACATAGACATAAAAGCATTTTCTTCTCCAATGGGGTCAACCCAATGAACTCATTTGCTAATGGCCCCCCAGCAGCTCCATCACCAATATGGAAACCTGAGTCATCCCCAGTTCCTGCCACAGCCAGTCCTTTTGATTCCGCATCAGCAATATCTCTAAACTCCAGCAGCCCAGTACCCTGCCCCAAGCTCCAGCTCTGGGTCTGCCTGCACCGCACAGGCTGTGCAGAGGGCCAGTTCCCTCAGTCCTCTCATCTAGAAAATGGAACAGCCAGGCTTTGTTTGCAAAGTTATTAGGACAAAATTTAGACGTCACAAATACAGCAAATAGCACAGGGCATGACGGAGCGGGGTGACAGTCAACTCCATTTCCCTTCCTTGTTCTGTCTCCATCCAGTGGACCCATGCCTTCATTCAGACCTTGTCCATCTTTCACCTGAACTATTCCAACTATCTCCTACCTGGTCTCCCTACCTCTCCCCGTACCACTGAACTATCTTCCTCTGTAGCAGGAGTTTTTATTTTTAAGCTAAATTTATGCAGCCAACATTCAAGAACCTTTTGTGTACTATGCTGAGGTCACAGATACAAAGATAAAGGAGCCCAGACAGGAGCTCCAGGAATCTGTAGGGCTGATTTGGGCACGTCACTGCCATGGTCTCAATGTGGCCCCCAAGTACATGCTGGAAACTTACTCCCCCACCAAACGGTGTTGGGGGATGGAGCCTAATGAGAGCTGATTAGGTCCTGAGGGGGCAGAGAATGGATCAGTGCTGTCACCACAGAAGTAGGCTTCGTCTTGAGAGTATGGGTTCCTCATAAAACAATCTACATGAGGTTCAGGCAGGATTACAAGTTCAAGGCTAGCCTGGTAAATTAAACAAGACCCTCCCTTAAAATTAAAAAAAAAAGCCTGGGGTGTAGCTCAGTGGTAGAGTGCCTCTGGATTCCATCCTCAGTATCACAAAAGAGTTAATAGTAATAATACTAATACTAGTATTAAAAATAATAACAAAAGGACCTTCACAAAAGGAAAGAGACTCAGTCTCTCTCTCCTCTCCTTCTCCCCCCACATCCTCCCACCCCTTCCATCATGGGATGATGCAGCAAGAAGGCTCTCATCAGATGCTAGACCCTCAATCCTGAACTACTTTTAAACTTCTTGGCCTCCAGAAGCCAATAAATTTTTTTTCATTACAAAATGACCCAGTCTCAAGTATTCTGTTATTAGCAGCATAGAACAGACTGAGGCAAATGCTAAACCAGGACTTGAGCTGAACCCACGATCTTTCTAACCATACTCCCATCTGCATTCTCCCCTCACCTGCCCTGAGTCCACACCTCCAGCCACCTTCAGCAAATAGACAAGGAGCACAGTCCCAGCATAAAGAGACTCTCCAGGGACTGTGACAGAAACTATAAACAGGCAAAGTTTATGACAACTGCAACCATCTGGTTTGACAATTCTCAATGGTGAAAGAGAATGGTAGGGTTACTTCCATCCTCAATCTTCTCTTGCAGGGAGCAGACTAAGCAAGATCAGATCCTCATTCAAGATGATGATCTCAAAAACAAGCAAAAGCCAGGTCTGGTGGCATATACCTGTAATCCTAGTGACAGGAGGCTGAGGTAGGAGGATGGCAAGTTTGAGGCCAGCCTCAACAACTTAGTGAGTACTCAGCAATATAGGGAGACCTGTTCAAAATAAAAATATACAGGCTGGGAATGTAGCCCAATGGTAAGGTACCCCTGAGTTCAATCCCATTCCAAAAAGAAAAAGAAAACCCAGCACCTCTGCCCATGGAATCCCCATGGCCTCAGGCCCCTGCCCAGCTTCCTCAGGAAGCATTGATCCAATCTACATTTGAAGGCCAAGAACAAGATCCTGTGTGGCTCCTTGTCCCCAGCCTAATGCCCCCAGCCCCAGGAAAATAGGCTCAAGGGATTGTCTGTGGGTTCTGCAAGCCTGCTGCCCAAGATGATGCTCCATCACCTCCTCCCCTCACACCAGCAAGCGTGCACGCGTGCGTACTCTCCGTGCGTCCAAGGCAGCAGAAGTTACACTGAACAAAAGCAAATAGGATTAGACAGATGAATTCGTGGCAATAAATATAATCTAGGTCAAGGATAGAAACCTTGTCTGCTCAGAGGCTGCCAGGATCCGGCTGCTCCGTGTTCAACTGTGGGGGAAGGGGAAGAGCACCAGCGGCTCTGGAGGAAACCCCAGGATCACAAAGAGAGATAGACGCCCCCTGCCGCTGGCTCGCTGGCTCCGTGTTCACTTCCTGGGGTGGAGAACAGAGTTCCACAGTGCATGGCTTCACACGACAGAGAGTTCTGGAGGCCAGAGGTCTGCCATCAAGGTGTCCTCGGCCACACTTCCTCCAGTCTCTGGGGAGAATCTGTCTTGGTCCATTTTGTGCTGCTGTTACAGAGTACCTGAAACTGGGTGTGCCAGTCTCTTTCCACCACTGTGACAGACCTGACATAAATCAACTTAGAAGGAAGAAAAGTTTGTTTTGGTTCAGGGTTTCAGAGGTTTCAGTTCACAGTCCGCAGGCCCCACTGCTATGACACAGCAGCATGTGATAGCAGAGCAAGGCTGCTAGCCTCATGGTGACCAGGAAGCAGAGAGACAGGGGAGGGCTGGAGCCCCCAGGTCCCCCTCCAGCTCACCCCAACATGACCAGAGGCTTCCAAGCAGGCCCCACCTCTTAAAGGGTCCACCACTTCCCAATAGTGCCACGGGCTGAAAATCAAGCCTTTACCACAGGGGCCTTTAGGGGACACTTACCCAAACCCTAGCACTAGGTTTTCCTTGTTAAAAAAAAAAAAAAAAAAAATTCTGATGGGCACAGTGATGCACCTTTGTAATCCCAGCAACTTGGGAGACTGAGGCAGGAGGATTGCAAGTTCAAAGTCGGTCTCAGCAACTTAGTGAGGCCTAAGCAACTTAGCAAGACCCTGTCTCAAAATAAATATAAAAAGAGCTAGGGATGTGGCTCAGTGATTAAATGGCCCTGGGTTCAATCCCCAATACCCAAAAAGAAGGAGAAGGAGAAGAAGGAAGAAGGAAGGAAGGAAAGAGAGAGAGAGAGAGAATAAGAAGAGGAGGAAGAGGAGGAGAAGGAGGAGGGGGAGGAGGAGGGGGAAGGAAGGAAGGAAGAAAAAAGAAAAGAAAAGAAAAGAAAGGAAAAGAAAAGAATTCTTACAGTTCTGGAGGCCGGGAAGTCAAAGAGCCTGGTGCCAGAGCCCGGGAACGGCCTCCATGCTGCATCATAACATGGCGGAAAGGCAAATGTGCATGAGAGAGAGCGAGGGTGCGGGCGGGCTGACTTACCCTTTTATCAAGAACCCATTCCCACAACACTCAGTCCTTTCCTACAGCATAAGTACTAACCCACTCAGGAGCCCTCACAGCCTAATCACCTCCTAACAGCTGGCCGCTCCTCCCAGCACTGCCGAGTTGGGGCTTCAGTTTCCAACGCGTGCTCTTCAGGAGGCACAGTCAAGCCCTAGCTGGATCCTTCCTCACCTCTTCCAGCTTCTGGTAGCCACAGGCACAGCCAGGCTTGGGGCAGCACCACTTCTACCTTCATCTGTCCTCTCAAGGTCGTGTTCCTTGTGCGTCTTCAGGTCCTCATCCCCTGTGCGTCTGTCTGCATCCTTTCTCCTTTCGTTTTTGTTTTTGTTTTTCCTTTTGGTTGTTGGGGGTCCACATACAGAAGTTTATTTGGGTCACAGATACACATTCAAGAGAGAATGTGGGCTAAATCGAGAATAAAATATCTTCCTTTGGGTTAGGGGTCCAATATTTGTGGAAGGGCTGTACTTTGGGGCTGGACTGGAGGTGGAGCCAGGGCAAAGCTGCACAACTTCCTGCCAGTTCTCCCTGCGTTTGCGCACTTTCCTTGTTTTCCAAGGACCCAGGGCAAGGGTATGTTGCTCAAGATTTGCAACTGTGTGTCCTGCATCTCAATGACTGAGTGATCCTTAACTAGGACTCAGTATAGTTCTCTCTTTATCCTAAATCCCATCTTATTTCCCTGCACCCAGACTTTGATCTCTTAATCTTAAAGGGTGACAAGAGGTGAAGATCTGTCTTCTATGGCTGCTTCAGGCTGGCCTAGCCAGGGATCAAATGTCTTGTCCTGACTATTCTAAAGGACATAGACACTGGTCTCAGTATGGGGTGGGTTGGAATTCTTGCATTGCATCCTCTTGACATGGAATTGTTGCAATCTCTTCCATTTAACTGGGTTCAGCATTATATCCTTTCTGCCCTGGAGGTGATGGTTTATTATATTAAATTAACTCAGATTATTTTGTTAGAATTAGCTCTTCTGAAAAGTCAGTGGCTCTGAAGATCCCAGTGGGGGCCACCAAAAGATATCACATCAGGAGCCGTGTCTCCAAAGAAGGGTTGAAGAAGAGTCCAAGGAGTTCCCAGAGAGAAGGGGGAATTTGACTCAGGACCAGTAGACTTCTTGGCATACGTAAAGGAAAAGAATTTCAGCACAAACCAGACAAAGGCTTAGGTAGAAGTAGATACACATTGAAAGGAGGAGTCAGGCTCTCTCAAGAGGTTTCTCTCAGACTTTTCTTATAAGGAAACCAGTCACATTGGACGAGGAGTTCATCCTACATCAGCCTGATGTAATAGTTCCCTCCCCTCAACAGACAGGGTCTCCCTAAGTTGCTGAGGCTGGCCTCCAACTTGCTATCCTCCTGCCTTGGCCTCCTGAGTTGCTGGGATTACAGTTGTACACCACTACACCCAGGTAATCTTAACTAATTTTGTCTGTGGCAACCCTCTTTCCAAAATGAGGTCACATTCTGATTTGAATTCTTGGGCGACAGTATTCAACCCAGTACAGGTGTCTACAACCCAGCAGAATATGTGCCAAGTTGCCAATAAGA
>JAJEJO010000384.1:1164292-1179828 GCA_020662805.1 Glaucomys volans | reverse complement strand
TGTGTGTGTGTGTGTGTGTGTGTGGTGTGTGTATAAATGTATGTGTGTGAAGATATATATATTATGTATATATAAATATGTGTATGTGTGTGTATATATGTAATATATGTGTATATATTGTGTGTATATATATGCATATGTGTGTATATGTATATATACATATGCAAATGTACACACACACATACACACACACCTGGGTCTAGAGAGTTATAATGCCTTTCCAGCCAAGGAGCTGACTCTGGCATACAAATCCAGGCATACATGATCTTTAGATTCCATGATGTACCCAGAATTGAGAGAAAGCTTCCCTGAGCCTGTCATTCTCTTTCTTTAAAACTTATGAGTCATTTAACAAAGGCCACTGAGCCTATGGTCCTGGCAGTCACTTTCTCTCCTGAATAATTCAAGTGTTGGTGTATTGGTTCTCAAACACCAGAGGGGACCAGTGGCATGTGAAGGCTTTACTACAGTACTGGCTGCTGGGTCCTAAACTTCAGAGTTTCTCTTCAGTGGGTCTGGAAGTGGTTCCAGGAAATTGCAATTGAAAAGCATTGTCCAGTAAGGCTGATGGTGCCACGTTAGAGATGGCGCAATCCCAAACACATGTTGCCGCTACTGCGCATGGTAGGGCTTGCCCAGACACTCATACTACTGGGGAGGTCCTCAGGGATGGAAATGTTACGATACAGCATGGCCTCTCATCAGTCCTCGATTGATGCCCTCCCAGACTCTCGTCCTGTGGATTTGCTTACCAGGAGCACTCCTGACAACAATACTTTAAATTTACATTCGCTTAAATACAGAGCTTGCAATAAAGTCTTAGATACAGATGATTTAATTGGGAGGTGATCCCAGGAATAAGGAGAGCAATTTAAAGGAAGAGAAAAAAAAAACATAATTATGTGTTATGTAGGCACATAAATTAAAAAAAATGAATAACAATAAATTATAAACATGTATGTAAAATTTTGAGTACCATTGTGTTGAATTATACAGAATTAAGTGTGTGAACACTTTTGAACCCAGTCGTCTGCTGAGACATAAACCACTTGACTGTAACATCAAGCGGTTTTGAAAGCTATCATTGAAAGAAGCTAGTAATTAGTTTAGAATATTTGCATTTATATCCATGTTCAAAAATAGAAAAAGTCAATAGCAACATCTATCTCTACCCTCACTTATTATCTTTTCCTATTCAGTTTTGCTAGCCTCGTAGAATTATTTTTCCCCTTTTGTCTATTTTCTTAAAAATATTCACTACATAAGGTTTAAATATTTTTGAATATTTGTAAGTATTCACTTGGAAACCAGATCAAACAAGAACATCTCTACATTGCTAAGCTTCAATTACCATTCAATTTATTAAGTGTTTATTGTGCACTAGTCATGCTTATTGTTCACTTTTAAGCATTGTACTTTATCTTATTCTTACATGTATTCATTTCTGCTCCATGTGTTTAAGCACATATACTTTGATTATGTTAAACAATATATACCTCTTATGGTTTTGCATAATTGCATGTTATTAATTCGGTATCATCCTGAATTGGCCAACAAATAGAATTTTAAATGCCTCTTTTAAAAGAAGAGATAAAGCAAATAAAGTGATTGAAAGAATATTCAACAGCTTGAAGAACCAGCAATGTCAGTGCAGCCAGGATTGGTGCACGCACAGGCAGACCATAGCTGGCCTTGACCTCAGAACTGGCCCTCTGAAGGCACCGATGCTGCCATTACAGAGCCTGAGAAGGTGCTGATGGTGCCTAAAGCCACCTGCAGGCAAAAATGAAGCCATCTATGGTCCTGCTGTTCTAGCTGCCTTTGAAACAGGGGTACTGGCACTGTCGTCTCTATCTCTAACACTACTTATGAAGAAGTTGCCCTGTGAAACCTGCTTCTTTTGTTTAATGACTTAATTATGTAATGGTAGCAAGATTTCAGACCTTGGAACCCAGTATCTTATGCCAGACTCAGCAAAATATCACCAGCACCACTAACATTTTGTAACTTGTTCATTTTCATTATTCGAGCCCTATGAAATAGTCTCAGTCAGCAGATCTCCACAGTCTAACCCTTTGCAAATACACTTTAGCCTCTCAGGTTGTTTAAATATGTCAAATCTATCACCACTTTTACAAGCTCAAGAACATACACAGAAAGAAAAAAATACTTTAAAGTACATCCATAAAACTATAAAGGGGAGCTGTCCAATATCATAGTTACTAGCTACATGTGACTCATAAGTACTTGAAATATAGCAAGTCTGAATCGAGATTTTTAACATATGATATATAAATCTGAAGTCAAAAGCTTGGTGTCTGACTTTAAAAGACTAGTAAAACAGCTGTCTACAGTTAAAACATTCAGAATGTCAAGAGCAAAACATATGAACATTCCTTAAATGTGCATTTTCTATTAACATGCACTTCTCAGGTGAATATTGTGGGAACTCCATTATTATAAAATCATACCATATTTTTCATAATGTTTCAGAAAATCAACTTTGAACTTAGAACATTTATTGATATGTATATATATGCAGAGTTTACTGATACATATATATGTATATATATGTTATATGTATGTATGTATGTATATATAGAGAGAGTCAGATTCTGAAAAATAGCATTCTTGGAAATAATTTCATAGAAAATATGTTTATTCACTATGCGATATATTTTTAAAATCTAAAAATCAATATTAATAGCATATTTTGAATTATAGAATCATATTATTGTGGAAATCATATGGGTTAAACACAAAGTAGGCCTGACTCTATGGAAAATCCAATTAACATGCAGAGTTTGTGCTTGTGTGTGTAAAGTTACTCTTAAGGTAAGATTTGTTAAATGCTTAATTAATATCCAAGTGATCACTGATTTTAAAATAAAGATAAAACGCTTTATTAATATTTAAATATATTAAAATGATAGTATATTTGATATATTGCTTAAGCAAAGCATATTTAAAATAATTTTGGCTGTTTCAGGCTTTTAGAAAAATCACATATTGGGCTCTCATTGCCTCTGTGGAATGGCACTGTTATATAGAAGACACCAGGAAGTGATTGTCCACATTCAGGGTCGTTTCTACAAGGTAGGGAGGACAATGATGAGCTAGCAACCTGAGGTTCATTTTATTTGATGTGTACCAAAACCTTATCAATGGATTCCCCTCAATGTTATAGGAAGATTTAAGACCTCTTCTAGGGCTCCAAATGCCAGAGAGTTCTTTTCCCCTGTTCCTACCACACCAGGCTTCTGACTTTATCTAGCATGTAGAGAGTGGACCTTCAAGTCAAAACCTTGCATGTGTTCCTAGGTTCAGGTGTTCCAATGCCTTCTGCACTTTTATCTTTTTACTTGAATATCTCATTTTCAGAAATGTCATAACTCTCAATCCCATAGATTTTTAAAAATTATCTCTTTGTTTGCTTATTGTCAGTCTTCCTCATTACTACAACAACTTGTCAAGAATAGAAAATGCTTCTTTTGTTAATTGTACATCTCCACCCCTGAAAGAGTGATTGATGTATATTTAGCACTCCGTTAATACTAAACTGAACTCTCACAACCAAAGTGAACCCTATATACAAAAGAATGGATCACTGAATAAGTTGTAATTAACCACAGCAAGGTACAAAAATGTTGAGCTTCCAAATCAAAGTATTATGTTAAAAATAAACACTTAGAATTATATATTGAAAGACCTCCAACCAAAACCTTGTCCAAGTTAATGTATTGTCCTGGAATTATGATTCTTTCATTTTTATTTTGATTACATACACATTGCCTGGGTTTTCTACTATTAATATGGTCCATTAATTCAGTAAGTGTGATGCAATATAATTTTAATTAATCTTCAAATCTCTTTTTACACATAATTGGAAAGAAAAATTATTTAGCTTTGTTTGACATATTTTTTAAATAAAAGCACAAGTATCAAACTGAATTTTTTATAAATGATGATTATTTTAATGACTTTGAACATATTTGTAGAACAAAAACATTGAAGTCATAAAAAATCAACATACATTATTCAAGATGAAGTTTTATGGGAAACTTTTCTTTAGATTAAATATATTTTTATGTCATTTTTGAGAAATGCATTTATTTGCCTTCTGTACAGTTCCTAGAATAAATTTTTATTTTTTCTCTCTTCATTTTGTGAGGGTAAATGTTATGTGTTGAGGAGATTAGTAAAAAGGTAACAAACATGGTATCCTTGACTTTGGGTAAGATTTCAATATTTAAGCATATTTGTAATTAATCCATCATCCTATGTCTAAATAGTTCAATATTAAGAACTGGATTTTCATTGCAAATACATATCACTTGTCTGGGTGTAAAACATTCTTGTAATAATAGGCATACGACTTCCATGTTACAAAAATAAAATGATTAAAACAGGGTAATTATGCACATCAATACCTCAGCTCACTTTTCTATGATAATAACTTGGAGGTTGATAGAAGTGTTTCATATCTTCATTTAATAGGACTGATGGAAAAACATCTTATTCATATGACTTTCAATTTATATAAAAATAGGGCACATAATAAAAATTTCTCAGAAGTATCAAGCAAAGATTATTATATTTTCTCATTGTCTCCAATATATGTTAAATTATCTTTTATGTATTAAAATTAGGTATTTTGATTTATCCCTCCTTTCCTGGAAATATATGTATCATACTTTATTCAGGATTAAATTGGATTTTAGAGTTAATTACTTTATTTTGAATGCACATAACTTTTGGTAAAATGTAATGAACACACAGGCACACACACACAATAGTACAGCCCTGTGGCTTTTAGAGTTGGATAACTCAGTTGAATAACTTCCCCTTTTTATTTGTAATACAAAAACATATCTCTTCCACTTATAAAATCAAATATAATATCATGACAAATATAATGAGGTACCCTATTTATTAAACCAAATGCTTTGTTTTAAATAACTAAAATATATTTTTGAATTATAGACATTAATCTATAAGTGATTATTAAAATATAAATGTTATTAGTTTAAATTCATAAAAACTAGTAATGTTCTGATGGGTGACGTATTTATACTAATACAAAAGTCTAGTAGAAGTATACATAATTACTAATGGATTTATGTAAGATGTAAATATTATAATTTATACTTTTTTGAAGGGAATAAACATATTTTGAAACACTTTGGAAATGTCATAATTGGCTCTATATTTTGAAATTCTACTCCCAGCTACTAGAAAAAATTACATAATACAGAAAAATTAAACTTACTATAACTGTAATATTTAGTATGTTTGATCTTCTAAAATAATCTATAATGTCAGGATTAACGTTGTCATAGTCAACGTTAATCTATAACGTTAATATGCAACTGGAGCCCTGAAGTGGGAAATAGGTATGAAAACAGTACTGGACGGATTTTAGGAGAATTGATTAATACAATGGAGGGATCTTGTACTGCCCACTACTGGAAGACACTAATTCACTCAAGAGTTTTTTACTGATGGGCTACCATGAGACAATGAGAAAATAGTGAAAAAAAAAAGAAAGATCCTCCTTCCTCATCCTTGGTTGCATGGGCTGTTGGAAGTCAAGTGAGAACAAAAATCAGTATAATTTTTGGAATGTTTTAAGTAGTGGAGTTTGCAATTGTGACTTACATTGGGGATGAGGAGAAGATACCATTACGAAGGGACATCATTAGGCATCACTGTATTCCATTATTTAAGAATTAACATAAAACCAAAAGATCTAGACAAGAAAAGTAGAGGGGAAACCATTAGGATTAGAATAGCCTGTTCATTTAATTTAACATGTTATATACATAGTTGGTTTTAATGCTTTCCTGACCTTCTATTTACTCTCAATTTTTTGAAGACAGACTGTATCATTTTCATCAATACTTAGGAATGAACTTAGTGCCTGCATTTTACTTTTATTTAAATTAATATTTTCCCTATATAAATATAAAAATTATATATATACACACACATATATATATATAATTGTAGTATTATGTGTGTCTTAAATACAGGTTTATATTGTTTAAAAATTGCAGCTGATATACATACACATATTTAATGTCTAAAAATACACATATTTAGTTATGTGAGTTTACTGAGTGTGAATTTGAGCAGCAGAGGTTATCTTATAATGGCTACTTCAATGTGCTTTAGATGTTTATATTATCTTCCTGGAGGTGGCCTTTTCAGTAGAAGACAGAGATCTCTGCGATCCCACTCCTCTCATGAATGTGTTCCCCACTGAAGCCCTGTTTTGTTATAATTTCTATATCATTGATTTCTTACCTAAGCTTCATTATATTTTGCCTGAAAGATTATATATAATCTTGATCTTCACTTTATGGAAGCAAAATGACAAGTATGATTCCCTATTTCAGATTTTATATATCATATTTAGATAGATAGATAGATTAGATAGATAGACATTCAATATTCTGAACTCCATTCATGTTCTAAAGCTTTTTCTCTCAATGTCTTAATAATTATCTAATCATTACACAGATTAAGGAAAAGTCATTCTATTGGTAAAGTAAGGTATTTTCTGTTATTATACTGTTAATAACAGGAGTTTTGAATGATAATACATTTATTGAGTAATGTTTTAGATTTCTAGAATAAATGTACAAATATCTCTATGGATGACACACATTTATGAAAATACTCATGAATATGCATAGTCAGGTATGTAAGAATGTTGGCATGTATATATGTATTGCCTTTTTTCAGTATATCTGACAACTAATAAAATATTCAATAAAATACAGGTCACTGCATTCTAAATTATCTACTTGATATGTGAAGATAGACTAAAACAAAATAGATTTTCTATTGCCTGTTAAAAGAAAATAAAATCATTTTAAAGGCTCAAATTATAATTAAGCATAGAAAGAATTTATTGAACCAGAAATTCCCACACTGCAACCATAGTATTAATTCTGACATGTGCATTACTTATATATTATTGATATTTTACTTTTCGTTTCTTTTTTTCTAGGTTTTGAAATAGTATTGCATCAAAATATAGTCGGCCTTATATATCCTGACTAATCACATGCTACAAACCTAAATCATAGTTTATTTCTAAAGTTTCTGAGTATTCACATCCAAGACATGTGGAATTGCTGTTCAGATAGATTTTTATTAGAGATACAGATAAGATATCACATTTTCAAGAAAATGGTCAATAAACTCTTTAGCTTCTCTCACTTGTGATAAATGTGAGTTCACATTCTAAGACCTATTCCTTTTTTCCTTTCTCTATTTTTATTTTTTAATTAGATCTTTTATTTTAAGCATGATTACACCACATTTTTAACTTTATTGAAGTAGTCACATTCACAACTGTCATTCCAGTCATTAAAAAAAAGCAACTTGGAAATTTTAGAAAATGATGTTTTGCTTTCTTGTGAAATATATTTGAAGTAGCCCAATTTTTGCACAAATATGTGTGCATAATATATTTGCTGATATGTTACTTGTTTAATTCCATTTTGGAATACGTAAGGATCATACAGATCCTTCAGTTTTCATTTCCCCCCATACTACTCCATCATTGCAAAATCTTCCTATGTTTTATCAAACTGTTGCTGCTCAAGCAAGTGCCAAGTTATTACTGATTTAATTAAAAGATCTGTAGTCAGTACATAATCTGTACACATCCATGATTATAAGTTTCTTTGGTGGTGACCATGCCTTATATAAAATTAAAAACCTATGTATTTCTTTGAACAACTCTCTGTTCAACCTGTAACAAATTATATGGGGTTGTTGAAAACCATGCTTTTTATCTCAACAGCTTTTATTTCTATCTACTAATATGAGTCTTCAGTTCAATTCGGGCAGGGACTTTTCTCTCTTTGTATTGTAAGCATACATTCTACCCTGGTACGCATGTCATTAAATGGAACCTGTATATTTCTTTAGACTGTATAGCTATTGTGTAAAATACACAGTGTGTACCTGCAGCCAATGGTTTCCCTCCCTGTGTTCTTAGCCCCTCAGAGCTCTTCATTGCCCTCACCATTTGCAATATGAAAATGGGTGGCAAATCTCTCCTAACTTCTAATCCAAATTTTTCTCCAAAGTTATTAGCTCTTTCCAACACAGCAGTGAGTCAACATAGAGGAGTAATTCACTGTTTTCTCTTATAAAAAAATAATTTTTTTCATTTCAAATTTTAAAACTCATGTTTGCACTAATTGCCACCCTCACCAGGAACATTAAAAGAAATGAGAGAAATTGGAGTTCATGAAATAACTGCTAAATATAAATGAAGCACTATGCACTTCACCAAATTCAAATGAAAATATGAAGGAGGAAGTGATTTTAAGTTTTATTTTTTAAAATATAAAAACTAATATACATGCTATTTTCACTTGAGAAAATGAAGACTTTACAAACAAAACATTGAGGGGGTGGTTATAAAAAGATAGTAATCACAGTCTGAAAGGACAATAGGATTAAATAACGATGCTGTGTACTGATCTGTGCCATTATTCTTAACCATAAAAGCAATTTCCTACAGTGACGTCTCAGTATGGGTGTGTGTGTGTGTGTGTGTGTGTGTGTGACACTAGGAATTGAACCTAGGGATTTCTAACACTAAGCTGCTATATCCCCAGCCCATTCAGTCTTATTCTTTTTTTTTTTTTTTGAGACAGGGCCTCACTAAGTTGCTGAAGCTGAACTTGACCTTAGACTTGCAATACTCCTACTTCACCCTCCAGAGTCCCTGGGATTACAGGCATGGCCAACATAACCAGCTCAAATACAGCCATATTTTTTAGAAAAGATGATTTAAAATTTCTAAAAACTAAGAAAGTATTTATTTATTCTATTACAGAAATGGAATTCCATGTCTATCAAGCAACCTTAAGCCATCACCTTAAATCCTGTGCCATATTATTCCCTGTGTAGTTTTCTCCTATTCTTCACATTCATATTCACTTCTCTTATTCAGTTCTACTCTACCCAGGAATCATAACCAAATAATCATAAGGAATCCAGGCTTTTTATTTTTATTGTCATGTTAAAATTAGTAATCTATTAATTTTCTATATTCACATTAACCTTGATTAAAATCTATTGTTTTATTAGTTTTAAACTTATGAATAATATTTGAGCAACATGAACAAATTTTTGATTAATGCATTTTTATGGATTTGATGAATAAATTAATAAAAAAAGAATTATCTGGAGGGTGTTAGAATAGTGTGAAGCTATTGGGTGATTTTCGGAGATCAGTAGGGGAAAATACAAATTAATTACCAAAAATGCTTCATGAATAGTGCAGTTATTCATAAGAGAAATAATTTTATTTAGAGATGAGAAGAATCACTTGATATTAAAAAAATAGTTTCAGATTCTGTTTTTGGTGTACTCCAATCTACTCGACTAATTTTAGTGACATAGCCATAATAGTTAGATATACATTTCAATGATTTACATATTTTTTCACATAAGAATTGTCAGTTTTATCAATTTTTATTTTATAAATGAATATACATCTACCTCTTACTCATTTAAGTCTCTCTAAAATTCAAAACTCATAAAATATTAGAGGTTAAAGATATGTACTTTGTTTAGTTAAAATAATTCCATAGAAATTAACTGTTTTTATCAGCAGTTTCTATTTGTTCTCAGACTTTTGATTATCTTTTGATTATCTTGTTCTTCCATTTTAAAAAAATGTATAACAACCTCCTATTTGACTATCTAAGTCTAAGTCTTATTCTTTTATCAGTTTATGTGATTCAACAGGATGCAAGAGAATAAAACAAAATTCATTTGTAAGTATAACATGAGGAAATATATACACAGAATGCTAAAGTGAGATTCTGTGTTGGTTTTGCTAAGTGCCAGAATTGGAGGTCACATTTTCTTTCATTTTCTATAGTAAGTTTCTAGATCTCCTTGTGACCAGCACAGGTGATACCCAAAAGTCAAATCAGAGACAATGAGGTAACCAAGATTTTTATGGCCTACATAAAAATCAGTTCATGTATTCGAGAGAAGAGCAGAGGATCAAGATGGGAATGAACTGGAATTATTTTGTGCTGCAAGCTTAAACTTCACTAGCAAACAGGAGAAATTGGAATGGATTCTCTTTTACTTCAAGAAGACTCCTTAGAAAGTTTACTATAGATTTCCTGGAGTTTGGAAAACAATGAACTATTATAAAAATTATACCCTAGAAGTATCAAAGTCACAGAACTGGTAAAAGTGGCTCCTAGGGCTGGGGATAGAGCTCAGTTGGTAGAGTGCTTGTCTCACAAGCACAAGGCTGTGGGTTCAATTTCCAGCACCAAAAAAAAAAAAAAAATGGATTCTAGGCTGAAAATGAATTTACTACAACTCAAAGCTTTGTAATACCAGCAAAGCAGGTGAGAGAGTTGCCTGGCATTACTTCAGATTACAATTGCCTCATTTAGAAGTAAAGAGACTTAAATAGAACTTCGGCTTATAGATTCACACTGAAGAAGAGAAAACAGCTGTCCAAAGGGGTCAACTGTTGGGGATTCTCCATTGTTCCTATAAAAGGGGGATCCCCAGAAGAGAATTAATTTTAAATCCCTGTCGAGCTCACAGTAATCACAGAACCAATAAAATAGATAGATCAGTTCTTATCCTTCTGTCCATTGAATATTTCCATGGTTAGTTCTGAATCACAGAAAGGGAGCTAATTTATTATTTAATTTAAAATAAACTGCAATTTGACTATTTATTGGACCAGGTGGTTAAAGACTGGATATTGGGCTGGATATTTAAAGACAACTAAAACTTTTTATGACTTGAAGTCACTAAAGAGTTGCTTATCTAACTGAAGAGATAGTTCATAAGATCTGTATTATGATAAACATGGTGTTGTATCCAGGTACTGGAGAATTAGACATCTAGTCCCATGGCTCATGTCTGAACAAGAAGAAATGGAAGAGAATAAGGTTATTCCTCTTATTTATAGAATTTTACTTATTCAATGTGAAATTTCCCAATTCACAAAAGTAGGAATGATCATCAAGAACTCAGGTGTAAATTTAAAGGTGATTATGTCTTATAATCCTAAGTAATTTTATAATTACAGTAAAAAGAAAACAAAGTCAGTCATCATATCGTTAAGCAGTTTCATCATGCATGGCAAATTCATATTCATATATACATAAAATTTGGTAATAGGGATTGAGCCCAGGGTCACTGAACCACTGAGCTACATCCCCATTCCTTCTTATTTTTTTTAAATTTTGAGACAGGGTCCACTAAGTTACCTAGGGCCTGGCTAAGTTGCTGAAGCTGGTCTCAAACTTGCAATCTTCTTGCCTCAGCCTCCCTACTTGCTGAGATTACAGGCATGCACCAATGATGCAAGTCTCTCTTCATATTTGAGATTATTCAAATATTTTCTTAACATTCCAATATAATTCCATGCAGTTACAGGATTTGTATGAAAAAATACAAAGGCCCATTTTGGCATTTGTATTTTTTCCTTTAGGGTAGAAACAACAAGAATTTATTCCTTAGAGTTCTGGAGATTGGGAAGCTTAAGATCAATATACTGGGCAGACAGGTGAGACTTCTGCACCTGGGATGTCGGCACAGAGTGCTCCCGTGAACTTCTGCATGAGGGCAGCCAGCACAGTGCAGCAGTGGGAGAACTCAGCGTAGGGGAAGCTGGCACAGGTGGACACATGAGACTTCCATGCCAGGAGGCCCAGCCCAGAGGCCCAGACATACCCCAGCCTGGCCACAGCTCATGGTCTAGTGTTACTGAAGACTAGGAGGTGAGGTATTGGAAACCTGCAGGGACACCATAAGTCTATAGGAGGGAAACTGCAATATCTCAGATTCTCATGGATAGAGGGGAAGATACATGAGCAACATAAGAAAACAGGGGAAGAAAGTGTCTCAAAGAAACCTAGATGCTACATCAACAGAATCCAGTGATAGCAAGGAAGAAGAAATATAAGAAAGGGAGTTCAGAATGTACATAATTAAAAAGATTAGAGAAGCAAATGATGAGATGAGAGAGCAAATGCAGGCAATGAATGATTGCACCAATCAACAGTTGAAAGAACAGATGCAGGAAGCAAAAGATCATTTCAATAAAGAGACAGAGATATTGAAAAAAAATAGAAATCCTTGAAATGAAGAAAACAATAAACCAAATTAAAAACCCAGTAGAAAGCATAACCAACAGGCTAGATAACCTGGAAGACAGAACCTCAGACATTGAAGACAAAATATTTAATCTTGAAAACAAAGTTGACCAAACAGAGAAGATGGAAAGAATTCATGAACAAAAACTACAAGAACTATGGAATATCATGAAAAGACCAAATTTAAGAGTTATTGGGATTGAGGAAGGCACAGAGACACAAACCAGAGGAATGAATAATCTATTCAATGAAATAATATCAGAAAATTTCCCACATCTGAGGAATGAAATGTCAAATCAAATACAAGAGGCTTATAGGACACCAAATGTACAAAACTACAGCAGATAAACACCAAGGCACATTATTATGAAAGTACCTACCATACAAAAAAAGATAGAATTTTAAAGGCTGCAAGAGGAAAAAATCAGATTACATTCAGGGAGAAACCAATATGTTTATCAGCAGATTTCTTAACACAGACCCAAAAAGAAGGAAGGACCTGGAACAACATATTTAAAGCTCTGACAGGAAATGGATACCAACCAAGAATCTTATACCCAGCAAAACACATCTTCAGATTTGAAGATGGAATAAAATCCTTCCATGATAAAAAAAAAAAAGAGCTAAGAGAATTTACAAATAGAAATCCAGCACTACAGAACATTCTAAACAAAATATTCCATGAGGAAGAAATGAAAAATAATGTAAATCAGCATAGGGAGGAACTACCCTATAGGAATAGCCAAATAAAGGAGAAACCAAGTCAAGTTAAACACCAAAAAATGAGTCAAAATGACTGGGAATACAAATCATATCTCAATAATAACCCTGAATATTAATGGCCTAAACTCATCAATCAAAAGACATAGACTGGTGGGTTGGATTACTAAGAAAGACCCAACAATATGCTGCCTCCAAGAGATGCATCTCATAGAAAAAGATACCCAGAGACCAAAGGTGAAAGGATGGGAAAAAACATACCGTGCACACATACTCAGTAAAAAATGGGAGTTTCCATCCTCATATCAGATAAAGTGGACTTCTAGCCAAAATTAGTTAGAAGGAATAAAGAAGGACATTTCGTACTGCTTTAGGGAAGTATAAATCACCAAGACATAACAATCATTAATATTTATGCCCCAAACAATGGCACATCCATGTAGGTCAATCAAATCCTTCTTAATTCCAGGAGCCAAATAGACCACAACACAATAATACTGGGTGACCTTAACACACCTCTCTCACCATTGGACAGATCTTCCAAGCAAAAATTGAACAGAGAAACCATAGAACTCAATAACACAATTGCTAACTTAGACTTAACAGACATATTCATCAATAAGCAAATACACTCTTTTCTCAGCAGCTCATGTATCTTTCTCTAAAATAGACCATATGCTATGTGACAAAGCTACTCTTAGCAAATACAAAAAGATGGAGACATTACCTTGCATTCTATCTGATCATAATGGAATGAAATTAGAAATCAATGATAAAATAAAAAACAGAAACTACTCCAACACCTGGAGATTAAATAATATGCTATTGAATGATGCATGGATAACAGAAGATATTAGGGATGAAATAAAAAATTCTCAGAGGTCAATGAGAACAAAGATACAACATATCAAAATCTCTGGGATGCTACAAAAGCAGTGCTAAGATTAAAATTTATTGCATGGAGCGCATTCAATAAAAGAGTGAAAAATCAACAAATCAATGACCTCACATTATAGCTCAAAGCCCTAGAAAAAGAGGAACAGATCATCAACAAAAGTAGTAGAAGACAGGAAATAATTAAAATCAGAGTGGAAATCAATGAAATTGAAACAAAAGAAACAATTCAAAAAATTGACAAAACAAAAAGTTGTTTCTTTGAAAAAATAAACAAAATTGATAAACACTTAGCCACATTAAAGAAGAGGAGAGAAAACTCAAATTACTAAAATGCATGATGGAAAAGGAAATATCACAACAGACAGTATTGAAAACATACTTAGAAGCCATTTTGAAAATCTATACTCCAATAAAATAGAAAATCTCAAAGATATCAACAGGTTCTTAGAAGCATATGAGCCACCCAAATTGAATCCAGAGGACATACACAACTTAAATAGATCAATTTCAAGCAATGAAATAGAAGTCATCAAAAGCCTACCAACAAAGAAAAGTCCAGGACCAGATGGATTCACAGCCAAGTTCTACAAGACCTTCAAAGAAGAGCTCATTCCAATACTCCTCAAAGAATTCTATGAAATAGAGGAGGAGGGAACCCTTCCAAACTCATTCTATGATGCTAATATCACCCTGATACCAAAACCAGACAAAGACACATTGAGGAAAGAAAATTTCAGACCAATATCCCTAATGAACATAGATGCCAAAATCCTTAACAAAATTTTGGTGAATTGCATACAAGAGCATATTAAAAAGATAGTGCACCATGATCAAGTGGGTTTCATCCCTGGGATGCAAGGTTTGTTCAACATCCAGAAATCAATAAATGTAATTCACCACATCAACAAATATAAAGTTAAGAACCACATGAATATTTCAACAGATGCAGAAAAAGCATTTGATAAAATACAGCACCCTTTCATGCTCAAAATACTAGAAAAAATAGGGATAATAGGAACACTTCTTAACATTGTAAAGGCTATCTATGCTAAGCCTACAGCCAACATCATTCTAAATGGAGAAAAATTGAAAGAAAGCTTTTCTCCTGAGAACTGGAACAAGGCAAGGGTACTGTCTTTCACCACTTCTATTCAACATCTGCCTTGAAACTCTAGTCAGAGCAATTAGACAGACCAAGGAATTAGAGGGATACCAATATGAAAAGAAGAGCTCAAACTATCCCTATTTGCTGATGACATGACTCTCTATTTAGAAGACCCTAAAAATTCCATCAGAAAACTTCTGGAACTCATAAATGAATTCAGTAAAGTAGCAAGATATAAAATTAATGCTCATAAATCTAATGCATTTTTATTTGTAAGTGATGAATCCTCTGAAAGAGAAATTAGGAAACTACCCCATTCACAATAGTCTCAAAAAAAATAAAATACTTGGGAATCAATCTAATAAAAGAGGTGAAAGACCTCTACAATGAGAACTACAGAAAACGAAAGAAAGAAATTAAAGAAAATCTTTGAAGAAGGAGAGATCTCCCATGTTCTTGGATAGGCAGAATTAATATTGTCAAAATGGCCATACTATCAAAAATGCTATACAAATTCAATGCAATTCCAATTAAAATACCAGTGATATTTCTCACAGAAATAGAGCAAGCAATCATGAAATTCATTTGGAGGAATAAAAGACCCAGAATAGCAAAAGCAATTCTTAGCAAGAAGAGTGAAGCAG
>JAJEJO010000384.1:1081218-1163892 GCA_020662805.1 Glaucomys volans | reverse complement strand
AAACTTGGAATGGAACCACCATCTGACCCAGTTATCCCACTCCTTGGCCTATACCCAAAGGACTTAAAATCAGATTACTACAGTGATGCAGCCACATCAATGTTCATAGCTACTCAATTCACAATAGCTGGATTGTGGAAACAACCTAGATGCCCTTCAATAGATGAATAGATAAAGAATCAGTGGTATATATACATGATGGAATATTACTCAGCCATAAATAATAAAATTGTGGCATTTGGAAGTAAATGGATGAAGTTGGAGAATGTCATGCTAGGTGAGATTAGCCAATCCCAAAAAAACAAAACTAAAGGCGGAATGATCTCTCTGAAAAGTGGACGATGATGCATAATGCAGGGTGGGAGGGAGGCAAGAATGGAGTAATGATTGATTGCATAGAAGAAAAAGAGGAGTGGGATCAGGTTGGGTTATTATTAAGATTATTATTAAGATTATTAAGATTATTATTATTAAGATTATTAAGAATAATAAGAGAATGAGACAATCATTACCCTAAGTACATGTATGATTACACAAATGGTGTGACTCTACTTTGTGTACAACCAGAGAAACAACAGAGGTAGGGAGGACAGGAGGGAAAAAGGAAATATTGAGAAATGATAATGGTTGAATTATATTATTATACTCTTTGTATATTTAAATATGTAAAAGCAAATCCCACCATTTGTACAACTATAATGCGCCAATAAAAATAAGGAAAAAAATATCCATATACTGGCCAATTCCATGTCCAGCAATTGTTCCCTTTGCAGTTCATAGACCAAGCTGTATCCTCATATGGTGGATAATGCCAGCTCTCATGTGTCTGTATGAGGGCACTAATCCATCCATGAGGGCTCCACCCTTCTGACCTAACTCCCTCCCATAGATCTCTTAACGCCCTTCATCTGGAGGATGAGATTTAAACATTACAACTCTGGGATTGGTACACACATTCAGATTACGTCATAGTTAACTTATTCTCATTTATTTTCTAAATGATTCTGTCTACACAGAACTCCATTTCCAAATTAACATTTTTATA
Organism: Glaucomys volans; assembly: GCA_020662805.1. NCBI lineage: Eukaryota > Metazoa > Chordata > Mammalia > Rodentia > Sciuridae > Glaucomys > Glaucomys volans. The sequence continues at coordinate 1,162,847 of JAJEJO010000384.1, read as the reverse complement.
TTAAATATAAAAAGATTTTGCCCAGATCTAAAATTTAGTGGCAGATCAAAATCTAAACAATTTGTCCTGCCATAGCTTAGAAATATTTCTCATTTTGAATTGTTTGAGTTTTATTAGTAAACAAAGTTTTTCCTGAGATTTTTCTGCAGATATATATAGCAGTGTTTACATTTTGCTATTTTCCCAAATTAATTTTTAAATTTTTAACAGGCACTATTATTTTCATAACTTTCTCAATCCACATGTATTTTTCAATGGACATTAAACTTAGTCTACCTTAAGTCTCTTGGTAGATCATGGGAATTAAGTGTCTTTGAATATTTTGCTATTTGATATCCTTTTTGATTTTTTTTTATTTTTTATTTTTTATTTTTTGAACCAGGGATTGAACTCAGGGACACTCGGCCACTGAGCCACATCCCCAGCCCTATTTTGTATTTTATTTAGAGACAGGGTCTCACTGAGTTGCTTAGGGACTCGCTAAGTTGCTGAGGCTGGCTTTGAACTCGCGATCCTCCTGCCTCAGCCTCCCAAGTCGCTTGGATTACAGGCGTGCGCCACCATGCCTGGCTTACTTTTTGATCTTTTACATCATTATAAGAAAAAATATTACTACTAAGCAAGTTGGTATTTGCAAAGCATATAACCAGCAATATTAATATTGTTTAAATTGTGTCAAAATTACAACAACTATTCTTGTTTGAATAGAAGGTAGTTAACTTTAGTGCAATTTTCTTGTGTTTTACTATTTTTATGTAAGTTTTTGAATTGGCTTTTAATTAATGGCTTTATTAAGTACCTAACTCCTTTGTAATAAAATTCAAAATATTGATATTTTGAGGAAATCCATGTAATTCTATTGGTTTGCAATCAGCAATTTAATCAACCAACCAATTTGTCATCTACCTATAAATGGGATTGGGAAAAAGAATACACATAGAGGAAAAGAGGCATCAGGATTAGAATAGGTAATTTGTGACAGTATCTGAAATATATGTCCAAATAATCATCCTTCTGTTGGTACAAAGTCAGTTAAATTTTAGGAGCAAGAAATTGACATGGGTAATATCTAATTTTATGAAGATTAATATGATGATAATGTATGTAACTTTCTAAAAAGTTGGAAAAACTTGAATAATGAAGAACACTTAAGAGGCCATTGAGTAATATCAGAGGTTAATAATATTGAGGATTAGGTTGGTGGGTATTTAAATGAAAGAAAATAGGAATTATGATGAAGACAGAGTTTTCAAGAATTCATTCCTGATATAAAATGTAGATTAAGAAAAATTTCCATTTCTTTTTGCTGGAATAATGTAAGTTTTAGTTGCAACCTTGTATTTATGTGGTTGTTCTACCAAAGAAACATGCAATAATGATAGGCAATGCTTTCAGTGATAGGCTGTGTCCTGTATTAAGAGCTGGCCTCCTGCCACTGAATGAGGCTTTAGGGCTTCCTGGAGCACTTTTGATGGATTTTCCCTTCAACTTGGGAGGGTTGACTTTATATTCTCTCTCCTTTATTTGATCCTCTACTGCCCCTTTGATCTATTCATCCCTTGTCACTGATTGCTGCATGAATCCTTGGCACATGTTATTATATTAAAACAAAATCTTCAAAAGACATTTATTGTGTGTTCTAAAAGCAAGTGCTAGGGCTTCCATAAATGGACCTGGAACTTCTGGGGAGACTCTAGAGATAAGAGCAGAAGAGGCACAACACATGTGTGCAGGTTATACATTCTTTCTCAGTAGTATCTAAGGACTATGTGAATTCTAATTCTGTAAAGTACCACATGAGCGAAGAGAAGATAAACTCATTCAGTTTTTTATACAGCACTACCCTTTATGTAAACTGAAACATGATATAACACTAGGAGAGATCCACAAACAAGTATTAAAGTAGGTAAGATAAGAGATATTTCAGGAGAAAGTTCAGAAAAATTAGTCATTTGTATACTTCATCCTTTTAAAATTAAATTTTAAATATTTCATAAATAAAAAGTTACACATATTAATGGGGTACCATGTGATAATTAGATAAACATATACATTTGTAACCAGGTTAAACATATGTCACCTCAAACATATTTATCACTTCTTAATGGGAAAACATTCAAAATTTTCTCTTCTTTTTCAAAACATACCAGCATGTTAGCTATTTAAAATTAACTTACTGGGCAATAGCACATCAGTTCTTGTTCCTAATTGTAACTTAGTACTCATTGACCAACATCTCCCATCTCTTCCTCACCTCTCCTCCCCGCAGTCTCTGAAAACTGCCATTCTCAGTTTCTGTAGAACCTTCTTTTTGGATTCCACACAGAATGAGAACATAGGATACTTATCTTTCTTTGCCTGGTTTATTGCAGTTAACACAGTGATCTCAAGTCCAAGTGATGTTATAAATGACAGAACTGTACCCCTTTCTGGGGTTGAATAGCATTACATTTTATATGTGGATCAGGTTTTCTTTACCCATTCATCCAGTGATAGACACTTTAGATTGCTTCATTTCTTGAGTTTTGTAAATGATGTTCCAGTAAATAACTCGAGAGTGTAGATGTCTCTTCAGCATACTGGTTTTGAGTCCTTGGATATTCACCAAGGAGTAGGATGGATAATATGGTAATTCTGCTTTTAATTTTTCATGTTTTCCATAATGATGAAGTCTTAGAATCTGTAAGTACTATGAAGTGCATTATATCAGAAATCAGCAACAAATCCACTACATAACTTGTTTTTCTCAGTTTACTGGAAGAGAATCACACACACACTTATGTGTGTATTTTCCGTGGTGCTCTGTTACTCAGCGGCACAGGTGAGTCCTGCAACAGACACCTTGCAGACTGCCAATCCTGTAATACTTACTGTCTGGACCTGTATATGAAAACATTTTGTCAGGTTTTGCATTAATTATTAGAATAATTTTAAGATGGATATTGAATTATTTCCCCAAAGAGAAAAAAAGAATTTATATTTTTGAGAATATAGTAACTAAAAGAAAACACTTACTCCTTTCTACTAAAAAGGGAGAGAAATCTTGGATAAAATATACCAATCCATAACACATGACCAAGATTCTTAAAACACAGATGAAATCTTCTTGGTTTCTGGAATTCATAAACCAAACCTGAAAATCAGCAAGTCGATCTTGCATAGGCTCTGAAGAACAGGGTGTGAGTGCCAGATCTGGAGGTCTTTTCCCATGTGTTGATGCAGATTTTTAACACAATTTGTGTGCAGGAAATGAAACCTGCCTTGTGTCTAATATAAACAAAACATAAACTCTGGGGCCAATTTCATAAAACTACTGAACTTGATTGAAAAATTAGTAGTGGTAATAAAGTCTTTAGAAGTAACATACAGTAATTGATACTACTATATAGTATAAGTACTTACTTCAGGCAATAGAAATTGAACAGAAATGGAGTGAGCAGAGCAACTGTGAGGAGCAATATCACTAAATGTATGCATGAATGTAAAGAAACATTACAGTGGTTTGGGAGGTAAACGAACATGTAAGGAATTAGTTACAACCAGATTACAGCACTGAAAGCTGTGGATTGACTGATGGGCACAGCAGTTGGTTAATAGTGGGTATAGTTCATGCAGGATAAATGGTTGGTTACTCTGTGAAAGAAAAGAAGTAAAATGAGTTATTTTTAACCAGCGTAAGAAGTTAACTGAAAGATAATCCTATCAGTCCAAAAAGAAAAAAAAGAGAAGACAAAAGGGAAGAGAGAGAGAAAAAAAAAATGCCAGAAACACATAATAACATGGCCCAGAAAGTTAAAAAGCACAAAACAAGCTAGATAGGACAAAAACCAAGCAACACAATCAGAACAAAGATTAGTTAACAATGCCAGCCAGGTGCGGTGACACACGCCTGTAATCCCAGCACTTGGGAGGCTGAGACAGGAGGATTGCGAGTTCAAAGCCAGCCTCAGCAACTTAGCGAGGCCCTAAGCAACTCAGTGAGACCCTGTCTCTAAATAAAATACAAAATAGGGCTGGGGATGTGGCTCAGTAGTGGAGTGCCCCTGGGTTCAATCCCCAGTACCAAAAAAAAAAAAGAAAAACAATGCCAGAAGAAATGATCTGGATGGCACAACATGTTGTTCAAAAATTACATAAAAAAGACGAAAGTGCAACCATGCAGTGAGACTAGAAACTAGAAGAGCTAATGAAGACGTGCCAGGCATGGAACCCGAGAAACATGGCTGAGCTACACTAAGGTCCCCCAATCAGAATGTAAAGCAAATCTGGGCCAAACCGCTGCACATAAAAGTACACATGCTAATAGAGAATTCACCAGGGAGCCTTCAAAATTATATGACCATTGTATAACATGTCAAAAATGGAACAATAAGAAAAATGTAGAAAATCTTCCATCATAAAAGAAGTTTTGAGAAGAACTATGAGAGAGTTCATAGGTCAAGAAGAGACATTTTTAACAAGAATGTAGAAAAGTGACCAAAATAACAAATACTTTATGAAATTTACAAATATATTACTCCACCTAAAATAACATTTTAACACATGGAATAATTATAAACTTGGACCAGTAGGCAAAGAAATATTTTCAACATATATAAAAGGATTGATAAAAGGCAGAAAACATTTCCCAACTACAAGGTCAATACAGTAGAAATCAGAAATACTTTTATTTCCCACAAAATTACTCATGTACATTATTCTTATTTACACACACACACACACACACACACACACACACAGAGAGAGGGAGAGAGAGAGATACAAATAAAGAGCAAAATAGTGGCTAATGGAACTATATGCAAGTACACACATATACACGATTAGAATTAAGTGACAATGAAAATATCATTTTATCAGTTGTCATTTGGTGCAGCTGTCTGGCATATAAAGCCCAAAATAGCTGTGGTTTAATCAAAGTAGAAGCTTATTTGTCTCACACATAAATGTATAAGAGCCCCTGGGTGCTGAGACATGAGATCATCCATTATCTAACTTTCTGTCATGCTGCATCTGCTAATAGTCATGTTTTAATCTTCTCCATTTAGAGAGGAAGAAGCAGGGAAAGTGTGTGCCCCCCTCCCTTTTTTTTTATGCGGTGCTGGGGATTGAACCCAGGGCCTTGTGCTTGAGAGGCAGGCACTCTACCAACTGAGCTATATCCCCAGCACCCCCCTCCCTTTTTGAGGGTTCTTTTCTGTGTAATTCCTTTGACCAGAAGATAGTGATGTGGCCACAAAAGTCAGGAATTGACTCCTTATCCTGGACAGTCTAGTTCCCTGTGAATAACATGTGAGGTTTGTGTCGTGAAAATATTAGGTGAATAGATATTAGGAGATAATTGACAGGCTATCACAGTCATAATGTATTTAAAAAAAAAGATACTCAATGACCAGAAATTAAAGCTTTTGAAAAGCATTTTATTGTAGAAAACTATATTTGAATCATGCCTCTTGAATTTATTTGCCCTATGGAAAACAGCATTATTTTATTGGATATGTAATTTTGGGAACCAAATATGTTAATTTTTGGTAATTTGTTGTCTATCTGGCATCCTGTATTAACAGATGATATAAATGCAAATTAATTTCGGACTTATAAAGAAAATATTCACACAGTTTTCAAAACTGTTATTAAAAATTGTTGTTACTGAGTGTTAGCTATTTCTAAAGCATTGTATTTTCTGACCCTCCCCTTCCTTCTGTCCCCTTAACCTTTAATGATTAACCTCTTTGCTCACCTTCAGGAAAGGCAAAAACAAGTGCTAATTGCTTTTTAAACTTGCCCTCAATTTGTTCTATATTTTGTTAGAACCTACACATAATTGAAGCTTGTAATTTTCTTTTATAAGGGGTGAAATGTCGATGTTGAGAAACTTTGAATAATTACATAAAGATTAGTTAACGATATAGAAGGCAGAAATAGTCTAGAAAATATGTAATTCTGCACATTTGTGAGTAAGCCTGTGTGTATTTATGACATTATTATCAGGAAAAATATATACTTTATCTGTGATTTCCAAAGCAGTGTGATGAGACTTCTGTTATTGTGCTCACTAGTTCATTTGAAAATATAATATCTCCTTCAAGTAATAAAGCCATTCATTTTAAAAATAGCATTTTCATCATTTCAGTAACTTGAAATACTTTTTCATTTTCAATTTCAATAAAAGAGGTATCCCAAAATATTAAAAAAATTTAGCTGGAGGGATCAGATCTGCTATGAATATCTGTGACACATTTTACTTTTTGAGTTATGTATTGGGTAGCTGCTGTCCTTATTAGAACCTCCAAGTATAATATTTTCATTCACTGTAGGATTGGTAACATGAAATTCCTTAAAGGAAATCATTCTGTTGGACTTTTCAAAAATAACTTACAAAGTTAAAGTAAAAACATGTCATTAATGAGGAGATGCTAATTTATGATCCAATGCCTACCCAAGTTTAATTGATGATGTGGTTTAACGTATGCACTAAATGAACTTTATCAGCTAATTTTTCATGGTTTCATAATTACCAGATTTAACTTAAGTAATAGCAGTATCTATACTTACTTGCTAGATAATAAAACTGAAATGCAGCCAAAAACTTTCTTCTTGTTGATAACAAGGTCTTAACCACTACAATATGAGCACAGTGAAGTCATAATTATGACTTTGGGTGTGGGAAAGATTTTCTGATTGTTCTGGCCCTATGACACTGATCAATTTAGTGTATTATCTTGATCAAAGATTTATTCATCTGCAAAATGGGAATATGAAAATACTTTATCCAGGGGGACAGTGATGGAAAAAAAAGGGACTATACTATACCTAAAAATATTCTACTCGGAGTCTTCTAAAGAGAAGAGACTTAAATATTAAAGCACTGTTAATATTAAGCTTTAAAACTAATTAATTAACTAATTTTTCATTCCCTGTATGTTTCCATTGCTATTGAAATATATTTAACTATGATGTCATGTGCTCAAGGGAATGAAGCTCAAAAATAAAATTAATTTCTAGGAATAGTTCGTTTAACACGTATCAATCTATACATCATCTACAACTTGCATTTTTACAGTGTATCAAGTGGACTAGTAAGTAATTGAAAGGACATTATCTATGGTATAGTTCACATATGTAATATTATGGCTGTTATTTAATGAACTTTAAGATGAACATAAATGTTCTGAAATGTTAGTAAAGTGTTATGCATTTTGAACAAGTATCATTTAAATTAATTTAAAGTCAACATTAAAATGAAACTGTAATGTTTAGTAAAAATCTAGGTAAATATTTAACTAACTTCGGTGCAGATAGGTATATATTGCATGACATAAAGTATATATGGTATAAAAGAAAATAGATAGTTGAAAATAATTTTTAAAAGATCAAAGAGTTTAAAGTAAAAAATACACACAAAAATGAATTTAAGTTAAAAATATGAAAATATTTGCATTGCAATTAATTATTAGTAATATTGAAACAACTCAAATATAGAAAATGTTTAGGCAAAAGAATGAATTGGTGAACAAATGATCAGAAAGTCATAGAGATTATCTAGTAAAAAAGTAAGTAAAACTGATTCCTTCTTGCCAGTGTTCAAAGAAAGAATCTAAAATGATGCTACAAAAGAGAACTTTTAGATTGTGTGATGAGAAAGGATGCTAATAGGAACAGTTCTGGAGGGCACTTAGATTTAGAATTTGTAATATTAGATATTATGTATCTCAAAACAAACTTTAGAATGTGAAGGACTGATTTATTGAAATCTATATGTTTTCACATAGCATTATGGGTTGCACTGTGTCCCCTCTGGGAAACAGACACATGGAAGTGGAAGTGTTAACCCACTGTGGATTTTTATTTTTTATTTTTTTGGGGGTGCTGATGATTGAACCCAGGGCCTTCATGCATGCAAGGCAAGCACTCTACCAACTAAGCCATATTCCAGCCCCTCCCACTGTGTTTTAGAATGTGACCTTATTTGAAAATAGAGTCTTTGCAGCTGTAATTGGTGAAGATGAAGTCATGCTGGAGTAGAGTGGGCTCCTAATTTAATACAACTGAGTCCTTATAAGACAACAGACACAAAATGTGGAGGGAAGACCGAGGTGAAGACTGGAATTCTGCTACCACAAGAATCTCTACCAAAAAAAAGCAGGGATGACTCCTGCTCCTCCTGGGAGCTGCTCCAGGTAGTTGACTCATCCCTCTTCCTCTTTCTCTCTCTCTCCTTTTTCCCTCTGTGCTTACTTGGCTTCAGCCCTCCAGCTGCAGGCTCTAGTGAGAAACACTTTTCTTTCTTGTACACCTGGTTCCTTCCCTTGCTCGGTCCCTCAGCCCCTGTCTCTGCCAGGTGCCTCCTCTCAATCAGTTCCAGAGCAGCCTTTCAGGTTGGAGGGCCATGTCAAACACTTGACTAAGAGTAGGAGGCAGATGAGACAGTGGCTGGGGGACTGGCACCATGCCTCTTCCCTTCCTCCCCACCCCATCCCCTCTTCCCACTCCTCTCTTCTTCTGGCATGAAAATTTATAGTTATTGGTGAAGGAAACAGTTGCTGGTGCTGATCTCTTCTATTGGACCTTTCTCTAGCAAGGGAAGAGAAAACAAAGTCCTGGGGCTGGGTCCTGGGGCCCCAGGATCTTTCACTTTGTGCCTGATATTTATTCTCTCCTTTCCTCTACCCTCTGCTCCCAGAAGACTGTGGTAGATTCAATAAAGTCATTTTGTTCTAAACAAAGAAACAAGATTGGTTTCGTTCTGCAGCTCGGCATGGATCCTTCCTCACTGTAGACGGAAGCCTGTTGCCCCATCTGCCTTCCGTCTTCTTGCAGACTGTTGCACATCAAGCTGGAGAAGCAGATTGCTGCCTTCTCCGCACCCTCCATGTTCTGAACCACCCTAGACTTTGAGGGGACTGGAGAAAACTCTTGGGAAACCCAAGTCTGAGAAGTGTGGTTCCCAGGCCCCTTTGGGAGCGTTCAGACAAAGGAACAGATTGTGCTTTCAGGGAGCATCCTCACTTGGTCACCTGCATGGCTCGGGACTGCTTGTTGTCTTGGGAAGCCAGATCTCCTTGACCAAAGGATCTGAGCCAGTGATCCATCAAGAGCACCAATAGTGTCCTATGTGGGACCATAATCTCTCCACTGATGTGATTTCTTCTAATAATTTTCCTCCTGAGATGGAAGGATTGATGTCCAAGTAAAGGAGCAATCCAAGCACCGCCCTGGACCACAAGCTGGAAGAGGCAAGAAATATCCTTTCCTAGTCTTCACAAACAGCATGACCCAGCTGATATCTTAATTATTGACCTTCCTGTCTCCAGAACAGTGAGAAAACAAATTTATTTTATTTTTTAATCACCTGGTTTGGGGTACTTTGTGACAGTGACACTAGGAAATTAACATACACAATAGTTTTACTCTAATTTACTATGGAAAAATAGGAGTTATGAAAGAACATAATGGATATCACCTTGCCATTGGATATATGTTTTGATACACACACACACACACACACACACACACACACACAGATATATATGCATATATATCCAATAATGGTATACATAGTTTTGGATAGTTATTAAAGTAGTTTGAGTAATAGAATGTACCTCAGAATGCATAAATGATACGCTGACCTTGTTTTGTAAATAATTATAGATATTCACATATACATAGATAGTAAATTTTTTAAAAGTGAAGATGCATGCCAACAGAAAAGAGTAGTTATTTTACTGTGTTTCAATGTATTATGGGTGAGTTTGATCTTTTTATATATTGTGTAATGAAACAAAATTATTTTATACAATGACCATGTATACAATTTTATACAATTACCAATATAATTTTGACCTGCAGTTAAAACAGTGAAAATAATTCTATTAGAGGAATAAAACAAAATTAAGCACTCATGTACGAGAACTATCTTATATATCTTCTTATATTAAATTCAAGGGTTTGTATGCTAGGAATAGCTAAGCTTTTAAAAAATTTCCTGCTTTAGAAATCCCAACAAGATTAATGATATAAAAATTTTGTGATTGTTGTTAAGGCTATGAAAAATGAATTCATGTTTATCTTTTAATAGATTTTTAAGCTTGACTTAATGAATTTTTAATGTTATACTTTATAAAACACCAGTATTTCCTCTACAGTGTGAAAGATAGTAATTGGAATATATGCTTCAATTCACTTTCAATTAGTAATATACTATTTCATACTAAAACTTTGATGTTGTTAAATCATTTCATTTGTACAGACCTTATTCTAATTGGATTTTTAATAATAATTCAAAGAAATTATCTGAGAAAATCTCAGTTTTTTTTAATTTCCCTTTAGAGAGGGTTATTAATTATTAAATCTATAAATTATATTCTGCACAAAAGCCAAGTTGTTTTAATGACTTAATAATTATAACGTTAAAATGATTGTTGTTATAATTATAGAAATGAAACACAGATTTGATATATAAATATTACATAATATGATTGACAGCAAGCTTAGAAACCTGCTGTTTTTCAAACAGTCTTCTTAGGAGACATCAATAATATGATAGTGACAGTGGTTGTAAAAAGAGGAGCAAAACTTTTTAAATGCAAATTGTCAAAAACCTGAGACTTTAAAATATCATTTACTGGTAAATATGTACCAAATATTCCTGAAAATTTTAAGGCAGACATGATAATTATATTTTAATTCGTTATTTTCAAATGAATAAAGTAATCTAAAAAGGTGCTTCAAATTATCTTTACATAAGCTACTTATAACTTCAAAAAAAATGCTTTACCTGACCATATATATGGAAAATAAAATCTACAGACCATAATAGCAACTTACTGTATTTTAATATACCAGTCATTTAGAGTGAGAGTTTGGTGTATGAATGAATGAATTTTTAGCTATATACACATTTTTTGGCATGGCTTATAATGAAAACAAATATTACATAGAATCATGTAGAATATTTGAAAACAAAATAATTTGAAGAGGATATAAATTTTGAACTAGAATAATCAAGACTAGTGAGAGGCAAAAACAGTGGTAGCTTATCAATAATTTATTACAAAATAAATAATAAAAAGTGGACATTGTTTTAAGATAAAGAGAATGATTTTGAAAACATAATGTCATCAATAATACCAATAAAAGTATAACCTATAGCCTTAAAAATCCTGTTCAAAATTAAGAAGTTTCTACATAAAGAATAATACATAACTTTAATATTCCAAACAGAGCTTGAATAGAGAAATATGCAATATTCTTCAACAGAAAAATAATGTCAATAATTCCAATTACTTCCAAATATTTCTGCAAATCCAAAGCAATTCTAAGTAATGTTCTAATAATATTTTGAACTATATAACAATTCTTAAATATTCCTAGTAGATTATTCTTAATAAAACAGCCAAGAATATTATGAAAATGGTATAATTTAGTCTTATCTACTATTTTTAAGGTAGACTACACAGTAACTGTAATTAGGTATGGTTCTTTTTATTATTATTAAAGGAAGATTTGACAAGTTTTACTTAGCACAATACATCTAAAAGGAAATCACGATGAAATGAAGATTTAAATCAGAGCCTCAGAATTTCATAGAAACACCAAGAGCAAAATCCTAAAGTATTGGTTAGTGCAGCTCAAATTTTCCCCATTAACTTTAAAAAACCATGCTCCTTAGCAGTTATTAAATGAAACTAGAATTAATGCCAAAATGTTTCACTTTTAATTGTAGACACAGCTCTGACATTGAGTTACATAGAAAAAAATGTGTTTCAACTTGCATCCAGTGTTCAATGTAATGTGGTATAAAACTAACATTTAGCATAATTCAGCTGCTTTAGCCTAAAAATGCTTACAACTTAAGTACATCCTACAATATAACTATCTTGAGAGAAGCTGAAAATTGTTCAAGGTTTATAGTTTGCACAGCTATGCTGTTATATCCTGGATGACTGTTTTGTTAAATATGCTGAATGTTAAATCTTTCAAACAATCCTGATTTCAACAAGCCACAGGATGGATGGAAATAGTTTTAAAATGAAGTTTTATTTTTTCTTTAAAAAGGTTGACCAAGAGTCAGTGATCAGGATCAATTACATTCCCCATTCACCATGCCTACTGGACTTGCTAAGTATCACTCCCATTCCCATCACACCCATGGATGTGCAGCTTCCACTACTGTAGTAGCTGCTCTTCACTGCTCCTTGGCTGGCTACTATGCATGGTTTGATTGGAAATTACTTGGTCATATCCATTCATGTTGCTCTGGCCATAATAGCCACCTCCATTACCACCATGCAGCTATTGCCTGGATGGACCACCATAACTAGACGGGTTTGACAAGCCCATGTCTCCCATCATTTGGGGACCATAAGCACCACTGCTTGCTCCTGCTGTAGTACCTGAGAAGAATTCATCATATTAATGCTGCAGAACTTGTTGTATCTTCACCACATATTTGCTTTGTCTTTTAACATAGTGACCACAGCATCCTCATGAGTAGCAAACTCAACACCTGTTTCCACCAGTTAGTACATCAGACCAATCTCCTTGTATATTCTCACAGGATTGAACAGGGAAAACAAATTATAAATATTATTCTCAGTAGTTCTGTAAGGTAATCTCCACCAGGGGTACACAGTGCCCTGTTGTACGCTAGGAGGTAGAGAGTCACCATCCCTGTGTCTGTGAAGGGACACTCCTGAAAAATGGTAATTGAGTCTCCTTCAAATCTATCTAACTCAACTCCATAGCCATCATTAATAGACACTCTAATTATCTTAGCCTCCATAGTCTCCACCATGAGCACCACTCCTTATCCTCTCAAAGCAAGCTCCTCTGCCAAGGCTGGCCTCCCCTCTGCCAGCCTCAGGTTTGCCATTAGGACCTAGCCACTGCATGGCCATATGTATGACCACAGGTTTTGGTGGGGGGTCATGATGATTTCCAAGGTCAGCTCAACCACTCCTAAATATTTCAATATATCCATGCTTTATTCTTTCCTTGTGTTTCTTTGGAACCTTTTCTGCTATTTCCTATGAAGCTAACTGCATGAAGAGCTCCCCCATACTCTTCCCCTAGAGGTCCCCTGGCAACATTTTCATATTTGGCAGAATTTTCAACCAGAAAATTTCAACCAGAAATAATTGAAAAAATTGTTCTTTCCTTCATCCAAAGGAGAGTCCTCTAAGCCACACGATGCCATCACTGGCCGAGCCAGGACTATTAGGACTACTTTGTTTGATACCCAATTCATTTCAATACTCTTTGACAGGAATACTTCAGTGAATCTAAGACCCATAGTTTCTCTGTCTTTTTTAAGGGTCAATTTACTTCATCTTCTGATGCAAGTTCAATGAAAGTCTCACCACTTGGTCTGCCTTCTCTGGTGTAGATGAAACAAGTACCTTGAGTCCTATTATATATATATATATTATATATATAAAAAATATTATATTTAATATATTATATTTAACATTATAATTATAATTAATATTATATTTAATATATTATATTTAATATATTATATATATATAAAATATATATATATATTGCATTGACTGAGCAAGATCAGGGCAAACCCTGGGCCTTCATCAGGAATCCTTCTCTGCCTGTGGTGCTCAACATCATCTCTTTGAGGATCATGGTGTAACATAATCTCAAAGATTATCAGATTAACCAAATTGTTCTACCAACTAAGAACCACCATACATTACCAACCATGGAATCCAAAAAGAGCTATCTGTCAATCTTGTCCTTTTCCAGAGATAGGTTTCTTCATCTAAAAGATAAAAAAAAAAAAAACTACAAAATCAAAAGCATGCATTCTACCTTAACATAGTATAAAGGAAAGTAGCCTTTCAAATAAGTGAGGAATGGATAATTAATACATTAAAATTGCCATTAAATAGGGTTACACACAAAGAACACATTAAGAAAATTACTTGCAGAATATGATGGAAAGAGCATAATATTATTTTAATTTATTAGAAATAATCACCAGGAAATAATACTTTTAAATACAAGAGCACTTTTTTTGATGAGCAATAGCAAAATGAAATAAATATTTAAAAGAAAAGAGTATCCCTACCAGTAAATAAAAAATATGAAGATAAAAATTTTAAAAGTAACTTTTGAAGTTTTTCAATTTCTAAAATATTATTAAATGACAATATAAAACAATATTAAGCACTATAAGAAAACAGGATGTTGAATGTGTAGCCTGTAGGCATGTATATCAGGACAATATTCTGAAAGATTATTTCACAATGTATATCAGACACTGTAAAACTTTTATTACCAATTATGGAAATTTATTCCATAATACAATAATGGATAAGATAGTCATGTACCTTCACGCCTTTTTAAAAAATCACATTAGTCACTATTCTTAAAAGATAGATGTGCCCACCAAAGAGAAGACAAGTTTAATATATTGAAGCTTGATCTATGAAATCCATCATAAAATAATGTCGAGTTATAAAAAGTCATAAAATTATTCAATAATCCATAAATATTTCTGTCCAGTGTTTAATCTGAAAAAATCTTGGGTTACAAAATAGCCTCTCTTTTTATAAAATAAATTATGCATACAGATAGGCTTCAGTTAAAAAAGAGCAAGTGTATTTTTTTACCTCTATAGATAGTGAATAAATAAAACAAGGAAGTAAAAAGTATATATGACAGGTTTTTTTCTTTTGGATTAGAATGTAATTCTTTCGCTTTAGTACATCCATTATAATATCTGCTTATATTTGAAATATTGTTGACAATTATTTATGTGAAACATTTACTTATCTATGACAAATATTCACTTATACTCACAGAGTATCATGAAAATAATAAACTGCTTTATTTTACTTAAGTGTTAATTAAATCTATGCTAATAAAAATAAACTTTCCTGTGTCATTAAATCTGATTTTTGTATGATGAGGGGAAGACTTCTGATAGATTTAAGCATTATTGCTAGACAAATATGCACGTTTGAAATAATTGCTTGCACCATGAGGGTTATAACAAGAGACTGTAGATGTGGATTAAAATATTTTTGAAGCTGAAAATTTGTCATAGAATTAGTTTTTCTTTGATAAAAAATAACTTTTAAAATGAGACTAAGAGAAAATATAAGAACAGAGTATAAAAATAGTATCATAATATTACATGTCTTCCTTCCATTCTGTTATCCTTTATTTTCATTTTTCATTTAGACATTGCATTCTCTTTAGATTATTTCTTGAACAAGGTGAAAAGTATGCACACCTGTGTGTGTGTGTGTGTGTGTGTGTGTGTGTGTGTTTGTGTTCAAGGTAGTAATTTAAGACTGCTCTGGGTAAAGAAATCACTGATCTGTAAAATATAAGTGACCCAGATTCCTGCAGGGACTCCTGCCACAGCCATTAACCCTCACCTCCATAAAGCAAACCTCGGAGTAGAGGAAACGGCTCCCAGCAGGTGCAACCACCATTTACAATAGCGGAAAAGAATTTTAAACAGAAAGCTACAACAGATAAAACCGCCTGAAAATGTAGGTCGCAAAGCTTACAACCAAATATTAGCATTTGAGTTTATTTAAATAATAGCTGAAATCAAGTTTTAGCCACACCTTTCAATTTTTATTGATTCCTAAATATGCAGAATAACTACCTATTTTCACTTCTCTAAGATTCACCCAAAAGCAACTTTGAATATGAGGAGCATGAACCTGTGTAAGTAAATATGGGAGTTTAATGAAAATTAATCTACAGTGAAATTAATTCTTAAGAAAACAAAGGGATATTCTCACACACATTTATGTACAAAATACCCAACCTTATAAACGTGCATCTTTACTTAACTGGTTCAAACAGAACCTCCCTGCTTGACCATTACACTTCAAAAGTTCATGGCAGATTTAAATCCTTGTTCATTTGCCAACTCATAAATGATAGTTTCACTTCTTCCATTTTTAAGAATGAATTTTAGTTTCTTCAAAGTAGAGAACTTTTTTGTGTGTTTAAATCAATATTAAAGAATGCATACATTTTTATTTTTCTTATGAAAAAACACTAAGATTTGCTATCATAGAGTTTTTCCCTGAGTGTCTAAGACTCTGAGAAAGGAAGTCAACCCTTCTGTGAAGGCCACTGAACCAATTTATAAATGATCAGCAGTCCAGCCATCCAAGAAATCTGAAAGTTCTGGTTTCATTTACTCACTGACTGAAAGGAGATAGAGCTTCCCATATTTATTTCACATTCTTAACACATGACAAGAAATCCTTTTTTCACAGTGTGACTAAAACTGCACACTACTGAGTTTATATATCACTAACGCTAGTTTTTCTGGGTTGCCTGTTCACAGTTTCAATAGTTTTAATTAAATGTTCTTAAATATGCATGAAATTGGTGTAATCAATACAATCATTGAAGTGGTTTCCATATTGACTGCCTTACCTTGGTCCTTGGTGATAGTTCACATTTCTAATGACCTTTCCATCAACTTGTTAAGATGAACATAAAAATCCTATTCAGATAATCACAGTATATTTGAGTTTATGAATTTTTCAAAGACAATCTGTTAGAATTCTCTTATTTTACAAATATGGGGGGAAAAAGAGAGTCTGAAAGAGATTTAGTAACTTAAAGGAGGTCTCGCAATCAATGCAAAGTCAAGGCTAGTTCCAAAGATTAACTTTGAGTTTTTCATCTATTATCTGATATTATTTCAGGATCTACCTTTAAAACAACAGAAAGAGAGTTTTATTTCTGGGTAAAAATGTAACAGCCAGGCATGATGGCACATGCCTGTAATCCCAGCAGCTTGGTAGGCTGAGACAGGAAGATCATGAGTTCAAAACCAGTGTCAGCAATGGTGAGACACTAAGCAAGTCAATGAGACCCTGTCTCTAAATAAAATACAAAAAATAGGGCTGAGGATGTGGCTCAGAGGTCAAGTGCCCCTAAATTCAATCCCCAGTCCAAAAAAAAAAAAAAAAAGAATGAAAATGAAACAGTTATGAATATCCTATTCCATTATTACATGGAAATATTTTCACCATTGTCTTTCCAGAAAAATTACCTAAATCAAAACAAGTGAAGTTTAAATCAGCTTCTTCCTCTAATGTGTGAGCATTTGCAATTGGTAAATGCAAACTACCAGAAATTGGTCCTTGTGATTTACAAACAGACTTATCTTAACCATGCTTAAATATATGCAAAACATAAAATTTGGCATCTTTAACATTTTAAAGAAACTTCAGTGGCATAATTACATTCACAATACTGTACAACCATTACTACCATCTATTTCCAAAAATTTCACCACCTCAAACAGAAATTAATTGCCCATTAAACAACAACTTCCCACTGTCTATTTGCCTGATCTTGTTCCATGTGTATGGATTTGTCTCTTCAAGATGTCTCATGCCACATTGGTCTTTTGGGTCCGACTTATTTTACTGGACATAATGTTTCTGAGGTGACTCCATGTTCTAACATGCATGAAAACTTCTCTCCTTTTATGGCTGAATAGTGTCTTTTGTTCATGTCAGTACTCTGTTTTGTTTTCCCATTCATCTTTTGATAGAAAACTGATTTTTTCCACTTTTGGGTTCTCATGAGTCATTTTGCAATAAACATTTTCATATATCCTTTCAAGCCCCCATTTTTTAAAGTTTTTTATTTTTTATAAATCTGGGACTGAAATTCCTGGGTCATTAGCAATTCAGTGCTTAACTGTTTGATGATCCAACTGTTTTCCATAATGCCTATAGCATTTCACATTCCAGCCAGCAATGCACAGGGTTCTGATCCTTCTACATTTTCACCCCCCACAGTTGCTAATTTTTATAATTATTGTGATTACAGACATTCTAGTAGATGTACTTTAATTATCTCAATGTGGATATGGTTTGCATTTCTCTATTGATCAATAATGCTGAGCTTTGTTTTCGGGTACATGTTTGCATTTGCTTGTGTTTTATAAGGAAACATGTATTGAAGTCCTTCATCCATTTTCTACATGAGTGATGTTTTTATTGCTCAGTTGTAGAAGTTCTTTACATATTCTGCATATTAACCTTTTATCAGATGTGTGATACGTAAATATTTTCTCCCATTCTTTAGGTTGCATATTTCACGTATAGTTTCAATACGCTTTATTTAAAAAATATTCACATGAAATTTCTGTTTTAATGATGACAAGGAACTGCCAAAATAACATTAAAATTCTCTAAGTAGAGAATGATGTAGGTGAGCTGATGTGATGATGTGAGCTGATGTGAGCTGATGTAGGTTTTAGAATTAGCAATGGGAACATGGGTTATATTTGGTAATTCTTCCTAGGTGTCCTTCTGTTAGCAAAAGGCATACTGGTACTCAGTCATTCCAATAAATAAATACTCCAGGTCATGATGTGATCACAGAAAATCCTGGTCAAAGTATTTACAAAACTAGAAACAAAAAAAAAAAATCTTTCTTAATAAAATAGCTAATATATTAGAAATGATCACAAAGATCATCATGACAAATAAGCAGCATCATGATAAAAACTATATTCTAAATGTTAGAAGTATTACTGCTAAATAAGGAACACGATCCTTTGGTCATCAATCCTTTGGTTTGGTCCACATTTGTCAGAAAATTGTTTTGAAAATAAAAATAATAAAAGGCATAAACATTAGAAAAGATTAAATAAAATATTCACAATTGGTAATTTATATAGATAACTATATAGAAAATTCCAGAGAACATGTGAAATACTAACTAGAACGCATAATTAAGTTCAGCAAATCTGCCTTAGATGAAACCACTATAGAAATAAATTATATTCCCATCTAACCTATAAAAAAGTTAGTCACAAATATATTATTTGCAATAATGGTGGAAATCATAAACTACCTTTTACACTTGTGGGTCCTATGGGCTTTCATGATGGGGGTTAAGTATGTGGCGTCAACAGCCAGACACGGGAGAGTCTGGTAAGCAGGACCAGGAGCAAACCACCCAGGACTCATTTATTGTGGAAGTTGCATAGCCCTTTATTTGTTTAAGAGCCAATGAAATCCCCACACCACCTCATACCACCCCAGCAGGACCAATCATAGTTCTAGCCATAGACCCATGTTTCCACCAATCAATACAAGTCTCCATTTCTTGCAACTGTCAAGTTTCCAGCTCTGAAATATGACCCACGATACCTAATAATGTATTCAGCAAAGACTAATCATCTTATGAAAAAATAATCACCTTTCCTAAAAATCATAAGCTGGGGGTAAATTATAGAAATACTGTTTTTGTAGTGATTTTAGAAGGATTGGCTCAAAAAGAAAAACTGAACAATTTGGAAGATAATTGTTTAAACAGAAAAGAAATCTCTAATAGAATTTGCATTAAATAAATGTGAAGATTAATAATTTGCTGAGTTTTAAATATGGCACTAGTTCTATTTGGTTTTTAATCACATTTTTCTTTTATATCATTGCATTTAATTCATAAAGTATAGATTTTGATGCCAATTCATTTGACATGATACAAAATGATTTCAAGAATGGCAAAATATTTAAAATGCTCATGATCTCTGGGAAATTAGCACGTCAGTCATGCTGCCATTCAGAATCTGAAAATCATGTAGAGTTCAGTGAGATGCTTCTAATATATATTATTACTGTGAAAAGTTGAAGTCATGGGGTAGTAATGGTTTTCAAAATGTTCAACATGTAAGCATCAGTGATTGTCATAATAGACCAGAAAATATTATGAGCCAGAAACAAACCCTAGCTAATTTAATTGACTTTTGTTATCATTCATGGGGAACTATCAATGAGTAATGGGAACCAGTCCTAATTTCCAGTCACAAGTCTGTGAGATATCACAAAATTGTCATTTTAAGGAAGGATAAAAATGAGTCCTTAAAACCTCAAATTGCCAAGTAAATAATGTGAAGCATACAAACTCCTGAAAGGAAATTTTGCACAGAAAAAGCACCTTCAAATTTTCAAGTGGCCATGTCACGTGAAAGCCATCCCTCTGCCACAAAAATAAATAAATAAATAAATATGCAGCCTATATACTGGTGCTTCCTAAATCTTGTGAGATTGTTTTTCTCTCTTTGTTTAAGTGATTAAAACAGAAGTTCTCAAAGCAAGAGAATGGTCCTATTTCATTTTCAAAGAGTTCATTGATTTAATTTCTCCAAGAATACAGAATGCAGCATCATTTAATATGTGTCTAATAACAAGTATCATACTCAGAGCATTCTATTGATTAATTTTTTTTTTCCCCACTGACCTAAGTGCTCCTTGGTAATTACATGGAAAGGACATATCCAAAGGTGTATCCTATGCCCACAGGGAATTTGCTGATCTATGGAAATTGAAAATATTTGTAGTAAAAATTCTCAATCTCTTTCACAATAATTTGGTTTCATGACAACTTTGGGAATAGAAGGAATTTTGAAAGCATACTCACAAAATCAAGAGCACTAATATTATCTCAATCCTTCAGGTGATTAAGTAGTCATCTGGAGGGTTTGACTAATCTCTATTGGAAAAAATAGGTGATATGGGGTCCAACTGGACCACATGAAAGCTAGCCTAATTCTACTCATAGCCAGTGTTTTATCAGTTCCATTGTTTTAAACAGTTAAGGGACCCATGACATAGGTTTTGACAGATGGTAATCGTACCTTGAAGATTTTCCATGCAAGAAAAAAAAAAGAGATTTTTTATGTTATATACTATGGGAATTTATCTGTGTGTGTGTGTGTGTGTGTGTGTGTGTGCGCGCGCGCACGCATCACATTACTGAGCTGCTTATTTTATTAAGAATATTACTAGGAGTCCAGGCATGGTAGTTCAGGCCTGTAATTCCAGCTATGTAGGAGGCTGAGGGAGTTTTTCATATATGTGTTTTTGATATATTTTAAATATATAAAAATTAGTAAATGTTAAAGTAAATAGTAAAATATATATTCACATGAATCATTTGAAAACAGAGACATTTATCTTTAATATTACTAAGGTATCACTTACTCTAGGGGAACTATGTAACTAGTACTTCAGTTTGTAAGTTTATCAAAGAATGAGTACAAGTTGTTCATATGACTTAGATAACTTTCAATCATTTATGATTACAGGTCCAGAGAAATTAACTTATTTTTCATAGTCATTTTTTTTTATAAAATTGAGCTTTCACAGAATTTTAAATACTATACCCTTCTTATTTTTAAAAAGCCCTATTTTTTCAGTGCCAAAGAAGAAAAATGAGATGGAAAATGTATAGTACTGTACAATATACAGTTACACCAGGAATTGCAATATGCTCAGGCTGATAGGAAATAGAAGACTCAATTAATTTTCATGGGCATTTTAGATTTCAATCTTTTTACAACTACGTATAATGTTATTGATAACACAATGTAAAGAAGCAGATGGTCTCTATAAAACATATAATCTGCATATAGGTTCAATACAAGTTTACTAATATTCACATAACAGGGCTCTTTGTAACTATCAAAAATCCAAATACAGACCATCTAGAGAATTCAAAACATCTATGTCTCTAACAATTAATTCCCAAATTATCTTTGTTATCTACATCTAATTGTTTTAGCAAATCCATCACAGATACATGTTTTAATTATCACATCCAAGATTCAAAATAGAATGCAAGTTAGATTACTTTTATATTTTCTTACAAAATTAATAATATCCTATTGGCATCCATGGTACATTAGAGAATGAAAATTGTAATAGTTGTTTCATCCTTTCAAAGACCAAAGAAGGCATTTTATTTCTGTGCATACAGGAATGTAATTTTAACATCCTTTAAGTCAATGCTGAAGGAAATAAAAGAACATTAAAATATTTTTTTACATTGCACCATTTTGAATATATTTTCAATGGATCTGAGAGGACTAATTTATACTTCAATTGTTTTCAGATATTTGAATTGATATTTTTTTACTGCCTTCCCCAGAAGACTGTTAAAGACAAGTTATTAAGCCTGGGTGGATTTAAAAAAAATCATTGGGGCAATTACCTCTTTAATCAGAGCTCCTCAAAGTCCAAGTCAAGATGCAAGAATAAGCCACACAGACACTGATAATCCTCTGGCATGGTCCATTCTCCCCCACAACTTGTAGACTTGACTCTCCACATAGAGATTCCTTTGTGATTTTATTAACATACATGATAGACACGACAGTGTTTAGTCAAAAAGATAACAGAGTTAAATGTATCTTCTGGTTTATTCTCAATGTGATATGGGAAAAGTCAAGGAAAGACAGACTTCTCAAACTTTTACCTGCAAAAAGATCTCCCTGCACCTTCTGCTTCAGGAGACCTGGAGTTAGGACTGAGATTGTGTGTTTTGTTTGGTTTGGTTTGGAACCAGAGATTGAACCCAGGAAAGTTTAACCACTGAACCACATCCCCAGCCCATTTAATTTTTTATTATGAGACAGATTCTCACTAAGTCATTTAGGGTCTCGCTAAGTTGCTGAGCCTGGCCTCAAAATTGTGATCCTCCTGCTTCAGCCTCCTGAACTGCTGGAATTACAGGCATGGACCACTCTGTCCTGAAGATTTTTTTTTTTATAAACTCCTGGTTGATGTTGCTGCTGATCCTGATGCTGATACTGGTTGGGTTTTGTTTTGTATTGTTTTGTTTTCTGGTGAGGACAAATGATTACATGAATTAAACTACTTAGCACTATGTCTAAAATAAATTAAAAAATAATATGCCTAAGTTCCTAGTTAGCTATTATGTTTTCAAGAGAACATATGAATCGTGAACTCTATTCTAGAATAATTGCTAAACCTGTTATCATTTGTGAATGAGTTTTCTTTCATCTTTCCATGTTTATGTGTCATTCTTTCTCATTATTTTCAGTTTTAACTGAATAATTTTCTTTTTTTATGTATACTTATCAAGAAAGCCTATTTTGTGGGAGAATTAATCCTTTTCAGTTCTTGGAACATGCATGCTCTAAGAGTCATTGTTCTACTTCTGAAGTCATGGTGTGGAAACTTGGACCTGGCTTGCACATCAGCTCCATCTCTCATGGGCTCTTTCATCGCTAGGAGGACTCCCGGATTTCTTTGGTTCTAGTAATTCTCACTGTGTATATCAGCAGGGATGTGAGATTTTGAGTATATTAAGTACTCTTTGATCTCACCATCAAATTTAAAGTCCAATTTTTTTATGATCAAACTTTGTTAGTTTTATTTTTACTGTTTTGTGGTAATGGAGATTGAACCAAGGGCCTCGGGTAGGCGAGGCAAGCACTCTACCATTGAGTTACATTCCCAGCTCTAAACTTTTATTTTTTGAGCAGTTTTAAGTTCACAGCAAAATTTAGCAGAAGGCAGAAAGTTTCTGCATACAGTCATCCAGGGACTACGTGGAGGATTGGTTCAAAGATTACCCACAAATATCAAAAACTGTGGGCACTGAAGCTCCTTAAATAAAATGATAATGTATGCTTGTAATCTCTGCACATCCTTCCATAATTTAAATTGTTTTTAGATTCTTTGTAATACTCAATGCAATGTACATGCTAGAAAGTAGCCGTTATACTATAATGTTTAGGGAATAATGGAAAGAAAACTTTTTGCAAATGTTCGGTACAGACAAGTTTTTAAAATATATTCTCAATCTATGGTTCCTTGAATCCAAGAATGCAGAACCTGCAGATGCAAGAGGACAACCCTAGCCTGTGGATGGCCTTCCCCACCATCAACGTGCTGCAATGAATGGCAACGTTTGTTACACACTCCTGTACCTTAAATACATTAGGGGGCAGGCTTGGTGTTCTATATTCTACAGGTATTAATTAATGTATCCTGACATGGACTCACTATTGTAATTACACACAGAATTATTTATTGTCTAAAACTTCTCCATGTGTCCTGTTGTCATCTCCCCATTCCCCATGAGCCCTGGCAAGCAATAATCTTTTCCCTGCCTTTTTTGCCTTACCTTTTACAAAATGTCGTATTACTGGAATCATGCAGCCCAGGGTCTTTCTTCACATACCAATATGTGTGGAAATTTCCTCCAGGTGTTTTCATGGCTTACTAACTCATTTTTTAGCACTGAATGATAATCTTCTGTTTGGATGAATAGTGGTTTATTTGTCCATTGACCTAGTGAAGGACCTCTTGGTTTCTTCCATATTTTGGCAATTATGAAGAAGCTGGTATAAACGACTTTGCACAGACTTTTGAGCAGACAGAACTTTGCAGCTCCTTTTGATGAATATTAAATACTGCAACTCCAGGATCATATAAGTAAGAGTATGTTTAACTTTGTTGAGAAACTACCAAACTCTATCAAATATTTTGGCTATTTTGTGTTCTCGACAGCAGTGAAGTAGGGTTTCCATTCTTGCACAGTTAGCCACCTTTGCTGGTGTTAAGGCTTTAGGTTTCGGCCATTCTAATAAGAAGGTAGGATTAGCTCACTATGGTCCTACTTTGCACTTCCTGATCACAGATGATGCTTACTTGCCAGCTGCATGTCTTTTGGATGAGGGATCTGTTTGGGGCTTTTGTAAATATTTTTAAATTGAGTTTATTTTATTATATTAGTGCTGACATTTAAGAGTTCTTTGTATGTTTTAGATAATACATATTTATTTTTTTTCCAACATTTTCTCCTAGTGTGCATCTTGTGTTCTCATTATTTTTACATTGGCTTTAGCAGAGCACAGATTTTTAATCTGAATGAAGTTCATGAGCTGTTATTCTCCTGGGTTGTGTCTTTGGTGTTGTATCTTAAAAGTCATTGCCATATCAGAGGGTTTAAAATCTAAGTCTAGATTCTTTCTCCTGTTGCTGTCTCATGGCTCCTATATCATATGTCCCAAAGATAATCTTTGTTCAGTTACATTGCCTTTTTTCCCTTATCAAATAGCAGTTGGCTGTACTTATGAGGGGCCATTTCTAGGCTGTCTATTCTGTTCCATTGATATATTTTTCTGTTCTTTCACCAATATCATCTTGATTACTAAAGTTTTATAGATCAGGTAATGGTCAGGTTATAGTCTTTAGGTGAGGTAATGGATTTTAATAAAACTAATTCCTTTACACATTGTAGAATTGTGAAATTTGTTAATTTTCTATTGTGGAGTAACCAAATATCAAACATTAATAGTTTCAATCAGCACTTGTTTATTCTTCCACAATGTTGTAGGTCAGAAGCTCAGGTAAACTTAGGTAGGTGTTCTGCTTAGTCTCCCAAGGCCGAAGTCAGGAGTCAGGCAAGCAGGACTCCGCTCTTATCCACAGGCCCGAGGGGCAAATCAGGTGAGAATTTTATTCACATTTTCTGTGGGATCTAACTTTGCAAGTTTTGGTCCACAGTCTCCCTGTCCTTGCTGGCTGTCAGCTGGGGGATGCTCACTGCTCCTAGAAACTGTCCACACTTCCTAACAGCCCTTCCTTTTCAAAATCAGCCATGTTTACATTCCCATCATTTCAAATCTTCCCCATGTTTGCATCTACCTGACATTCCCCTCTGTCATCTGCAGAAATCGCTCTGATTTTGAGGTGCTCATTTGAGTGGAACAGATTTGCTAAAATGATCTTGCCGTTAACAGATTTGAGAACTTCACCTGCAAAATCCCATTTCAACAGGGATTTTGATTAAAACACAGGAGAACAGGAATTTTGGGAAAGATTTTGGAATCTGTCTTCCTCAGACTTTATCTATTCCTATCACATATACTAACTCATACACTTATCTCTTTTATTTCTCTGAAGAAATTGGTGATATTGTCTCTATTGCTGTATTGTGTGAAGGCATGCAATGGCATGTACCTCTGACTCACATAATACTGGATAATCCCTCATCTCAAAGTCCTCAACCCAATCACATCTTCAATGTGTTTTTGTTTTCGTTTTGCTTTGCTTTGTCTTCCTGCCATTTAAGAGCATTCCCAGACCAGGGCAGGGGTAGTATTTGACACAACTTTAGGAGTATTATGTAGTTTAGCCCTTTTTCTCTCTTTTTTTTCTTTTTGCCCAGTGTCCAGCCTGGATCCTAAAAAATAATTGGAGTTTAGAAGTGATTTTGCACAAATAAATGAATGGATGTGCTCAATAATTGTCTTTAAGAGTTTTGTACATTTGTACAAAATAAATTAACACTTTGCTTTTATAAGTAATTTTTAACACTTCTATCAAATTGCTTAATATATTCCTTTTCTGGAAACATCAAAATGAAGTGACAGAATTCTATGTAGAAACTGATCATCTTAGTTATAAGTAGTGGTAATTTAAATATTCCTGTTTTATTACAAACAAGGTGTTTTGCTAAGTATTTCTTTTATATAATATTTGTATTGAGTGAACATGCAAAATTTATTTACAGGGTTCTCTGACTCACTTCATCTCACCTTTTATTATAGTTTTCTTCTTATAAAGACATGTGAGTTCTCTTAACTGCTATGGAGTTTCAAAATCTTTGATGGTAATTTCAATAAATTATAATTTTTTGAAATTAGAATAATTTATTGAAATTATTATCAAAGAATTTGATAACAATTCGAATAAACATTGTCAAACATGGAATAGCTATTTTGTGTGACTCTACAATTTTTAAAAGCACATTATTTTTTCAAACTAAATAGGAAATTTCATTTTTTTCTAATTTATATATTTCTCACATAATTTTTATGCCTTAAGACCCTAATGTCAATGTTTATTCAGAATATACATGCAAATAAGTAACACGAAAAGTATCTGGTATAATGCAAAGTTTAAAGAATGTCTACTTCCTTTATGCTTCCCTTGTTAGCACATTATAGTATTAAAGAAGCAAGTTCCTAGATCTATAGTCATTGTTCAATCAGAATTAAATATCTCATTGAAAAGTTTACCTGGTATTAAAATATTTAAACATGTTAACTTCTGAAATAGTTCAGCCATCAAATGCATTTTAAGCAAAAACCACTACATTCTATGGTGGATGAAATCCATCTATTTCATTGCAGAAGGGGGGTGTGTATAGGAGGGATATTGAAGATGCAGATTTTATCTCTCACCACCCCTGAATTCTACCAAATCCTTGGACTAAGCTGAAGCCCAGTACTGTCCCTGACCTGTGTCATCCTCTATTAGCATCTGGAAAGACTCCTGACATACATGATTATATTATTGTGGCATCCCTCCATGTCCAGAGGCAGGATACGGAAAGGAAAAACAGTACTCACCTTGAAAGACTTGTATGTTATAAATCATCTATTTATTAATAAATGTGGATAAATAATAGAAAGCAAACTTTATAGCAACTTTCAAGAAGGCAAATATTATATCTGCATATGAGATGTTGATAGATACAGGTCCTATTCAATCTAAAAGCAAAACATTATATCCTAAAAATAAAATATGGGAAGTTCTCCCATGATGCAAAGGAAGGATCTATCTCATTCATTATACTTGCTTAAGCAACATAATTTAGGGATATTCAAAGAAATGTTTCAATCTTACATTCAATATGAGGAAATAGGTTTTATTCAGTGGAAAGTTAGTAAAAAGTGATGTATAAAAATAAAGACAAAAGAGCATTGGAAAATTTTTACTGAAGTAGAAAAGAGAAACAAAAAGTAAAAATAAGAACACAAAAATTAATAAGAAACAACACAATAAAAACAATAAAAAATAGTAATAATGATTGCTGTAGAAAAAGGAAAGTGTTGGAAATTTCACTATAAATGAAATAACCTTACAGCATTCAAAGACTTTGGGATGCCAAGAATGTGAAAAAGTAATTATAATTATCATGGTTGAAAAACCTACCAATAGTATGAAAGCTTCAGAAAAAGGCAGACTGTCTCTCATAGAGTCTTATTGAATAAGAGTAACTAGGAAATTTAGAAAAAAAATTTGTGAAATCTACTTTTTACATGGATTAAAGCAACCAAAGCAGTGAAGACTTGCAGAGTTGGATTCTAGTGAAAATAAGATAGTTAGGGAGTCAAGCCAGTATTTGATGCTATTTTACTCCTTAAGGAAATTTTTTCCATTGAAAGCAAATGAGAAACTAAGAAGCTGAGCAGGGATTTCTTATTGATCTGATTTTTGGAGATGAGCAGAAATCCAGGGTCAGTAGCAGAAACTAATTTAAAGATGAGTTGAAAAAGAAAAAAAGACAGTAAACCAGATATGGCAAAGAATATGCTCAGGCTGAAGGAGGTTTCCAAACCTATGTTCATTGGCAGTAAGAAACTAAATAAATCTTCTTTGAGAGAATATTTCTTTTTCCATAACATTAAATTTCCTCTAAATCTTTTTTATTTTTGTATTTGTTCTAATTAGTTATACATGACAATAGAATGCATTTATACGCTTTGGTATACATAGATGGGGTACAATTTCTCCTTTTTTAATTGGACATGTTCTACAATCACATCGTCCTCTAAATCTTAATATGTGAAATAGATCACTTAATACAAAATGATGAAATGAATAAAGGTCAAAGCATGACAAAACCCAGAAGAAAAGTCAAAACAAAAAATGAGTTTTGGGAAATTCTAAGACAGAATGTAAAGGTATTGTCTTTGTGAAATCTGAGATTATTAGGAAAATGCAAATTAAAACAGCAATTACCTCTTAGAGTCCCAAAATACAAAACAAACAAACAACATCAAGTGCTGAGGAGAATGTGAGGCAACAACTCCCATCCCTACCTGGTGGATATGCAGGGTGAAGAGGCAACCTCTGGATTAGAATAAAAGACTTACAAGCCGTACATCAGACAAGGGTGAATATCCAAAGACATAGGAACACAAAACTCAAGAGCCCAAAACCAAAAATAAATGGGTAAAGAGCCTGAATAAACATTTCTTAAAACAAAAGATACACATGGACAATAAGCCTAAGGAAGAAGGGTAACCATCAGTGATCCCTGAGGAAATGCAACTTGAAATCATGATGGGATGTCATCTCCCACCTCTCAGAATAAGAGTTATAAAACATGAAAGTTAACAAGTGCTCCAAAGGATGCAGAAAATAGAGCACTTGCACACTGCTAGTGAGATGTAAGTCAACATAACCATGTGGAAAACTACACGGAGCTACCTCAAAAAGTTAAAATTAGAGCCACCATATGATCCAGCAATACCAGCACTTGACATGGACAGGGAGGCGACAGAATCAGTATGTTAAAGACATATTTGTGTTCCTATTGTCATTGACAGTTTATCCACAATAGCCATGATATGGAATCAACCTAAGTGCCTATGAACTGATAAATGGTTAAAGGAAGTCTGATGCTTAGGGGCTGGGGCTGCAGCTCCATGGTTGAGTGCTCTTATGGCAGGTGACGTTATTGGCTGCATTACCAGCACATGAAAGAAAGAAAGAAAGAAAGAAAGAAAGAAAGAAAGAAAGAAAGAAAGAAAGAAAGAAAGAAAACATAGTACATATACACAATGAAATGGCATCTTTCCACAACACATAAGAAAATTCTATCATTTAAGACAGCATGCTTTTACTTGGAGAATATTAGTTCATTGAAATAAGTACAGGAAGACAAATACTGCATATTTTCACCTGTCTGTGGAATCTAAAGAAGTCAATCCAAGAAGCAGAGAGAAGAAGAATGGGTATGAGATGCTGAAGGGGACTGGGGAATGAAGTGGATTGTTAGTCAAAATATACCATGTCCAGTTGTTTGGAAGGGATAAATGATAAACATCTGAAGCAGCAAAAACAGAGAGTGTTGAGTACAAACGCTCGATGGGTTGATTTTGGTGGTGATTGCACACTTGCTTATTATATTAGCTTTTCATCACTGTGACAAATTACCTGAGAAAAACAACACAAAGAAGGAAAGATATATTTTGACTTGGGGTCAGAGGTTTTTGTCCTTGGTCAGCTGGTCCCCATGGCATTGGGCCTCAGGTGAGGCTGTGCATCATGGCAGAAAGGTGAGGTGCAAGAACACTGCTCACTCATGGCCACCAGGAAGCACAGAGATGGAGAAAGCTCTGTTCACAAGGGACAAATTAAAAACCCAAGGTGACACACTCAGTGAACTATTTCCTCCAGTCAGACTCTACCTGCCTACTGTTACTGCTCAGCTAATTCATCAGCGAATCAATTCACTAATGGCAATATACTTGCTACAGTCCAATTATATCATCTCTGAAAATTCTTGTTTTGTCTCACATTTGAGCTATTGGGAGACACTTCATATCTAAATCAAAATATCCTCCAACAATGTTCCGCCTCCTGCAGTCTCAACCACCTCCCAATAATGCCAACAGATGGGAACTCCCCCTAAGTTAATCCATCGACCAGGCCAGAGCTTTCATGATCCAGTCCCTTTCCCAAATGCCCCATTTCTGAAAACCTTTTCATTGGACAGGGCCTTCAGCACATGGCATGTGGGAACTTTCCATACCCAACCACAACACTGACACCTTTCAAACTCACACAAGAATACTCTTAAAATAAATGCTATTTATTACATGAAACTCATTCCCCAATAAAATCAACCTAACTTAGAAAACAATATAATAGGGTCACCACCACAATACATTAGATTTTATGTTAAGTCCACGATATCACATCATGGAATTAATTTTATTTTTGAACAAATGTTTTAATATATAAACATGAGCAAATATTTTGTGATCAGTTGTTCAGCTATAAAATTATAAAATGTGCATTCTTTTAAGTTAGTCCCTTTAGAAATCCAAATATATTACAATTAAAACATTTTGTATGGTCATATTCAAATAAATACATACTCATTAAACATACATAAATCAAATTTAATCACTATTTTGACTATATAAAAAAATTCCTATCCTATTAGGATACATAAATAACTTGAAAAACTTTCAACATCACGGTAAACACTTTTAGCAAACTAAATTAAAAAATGGAATTTTCTGATGCTAATACATGTTAATCAATGGCAAGTATAATGACTAAAAGTAAAATAAAGGTAACTTTGAAAACAGGATCAAGAAGAGAGCATTATTAAGCTTTAAATGTTTTGTAGATTATAGTAAGAAAAAGATACAAAATGAATAAGGATGGATAAAAATATTTTTCAAAAATAATATGTATTGTTGCTGAGACTCCCACAGGAAAAAAAAAAAATTAAATTCTCTTTGACTTTGCCTTTTGAAAGTTTGTTTTCCTTTCTTTTTTTTTTTTTTTTTTTTTTCCTTTGAACAGGCCCTGACTCTGTGTGGCCCGTGGAACCATGGAACCAGTGTTAGTTCCTCTGCAGGTTCTCAGCTTGGTCCTCAACTCAAGAAGCTGTGCGTTCTTACAAAGGCTCCTCTGGATCCTTATAGGTCATATCCTGCTAACAACTCCAAACTAACTCCCCAGATGGTCACGGACCACAAGTAGTGGAGGCTTCATCCTGCCTGAGGGATGGTTAGAGCTCTCAGTTCCCAGCTCTCTTGGCAGCCTACCCAACCCAGGGGTGAACCCCAAAAGAATGGGCTACGTGAAGTGCAAATCGAGCACCACCACACTGACACTGGGCCCATTATCAATTCAAATAGTTGTAAACTAAATAAATGGGGTGCATTTTATGTTGTTATGTTCATAAAATTTGGGGTGTCTTATTACATGCCAAAGATAACTGATAGAAAACACAGCCACATTTGAGTAAGACCAGTACCAAAAGTCTTTTTTCTAAAAATATCTATAAATCTTTGAGGGAAAATCACCAGGATCTAAACAAATTCATATATGTAGATATGTAAAGATATGAATATATAGATATGAAATATGTAGATATTCACAAATATGTAAAGATGTGAATGCTACCTTAATTGATCTAAAAATTCAATGCATTCTTCAACACAACTCTTTCAGGATTTCCAATGAAAAGCTGATCATATAACACTTAGGATTTCAAGAAAGGCTAAGACTCATTGGGACATTTCTTAAAAGCAAAGAAACAAAAAATTAGTGGACTCACTTAAATTGGATTAGATTAGATATTAACATTGGCCTAGTGACAAACAAATTGAGCTTTACAGCAGAACAAATATTTCAGAAGCATGTCAGAATGTTCTTAAATATCTGTGGGTTTACACCAGTCTTCACCCAGGGAAAAGATCATTTCTCAATAAACAATGTTATTGAGTGGCTTTAGGCAGGGAAGAAAGTTCTCTCTGACCCTACTACCAGGCTCGACACATTAAAAACAAAACAAAACAAACTTTTACCCAATCTAATTGTGAAAAGTTTATTAAGAAAATCTATGGATGTACATATAGAACATTAATTAGTTATATTGATATACCTTAAAATCAAGAGTTCTATTCATTTAAAAACACAACAGAAATATAAATTGAGAGAATAAGTAAATTATTTGTAGAAACTTCCGAAGATTTCATATCTAGAACACATAAGTCATAAAAAGAAGTACCGAAAATGGGAAAAACAGAGAAAATCTAATTAAAAAATGGAGACTAGGACATGAGGGTAACTTCACAGCCAATAAAACACAGGTAGGTATTACATCTTAATATTGTCACAAAAAATAGAAAACATTACAGACCCCACACAGCAAACGGAGGGCTGAACGGAGAGAGTGACAGTAACTGTGCTGGTGACATCCTGGGACAAGTGGCACTCCCACACAGATTGTGGGACAGTGTACAAATTGATACCATTTGCAAAAGATGACAGGCTTTACTAAAATTTAATGAAATGTTATCTGGTGACTCAGCAATTGTACTCTCAGTACATGCTCTTCTCCTATCTGCAAATATATTTTTAAAAATGAATGATCAGTTATGAATGATCATTGCCTCTCTTGTTTATAACAACAAAAGCTTGGAAGCAAAATGAGTAGTGGTTTATATCACCAATAAAATATTACACAAAATGAAAATAAATTAATTTCTGTTCTAAAGAATAGCAGAGATGAATTTCATTTATAATGTTTGACAGAAAAAGTCAATATGCAAAAACATACACACTCATTTTATTTAAACCTTTTAAAAGTGAGACATTTAAAATAGTTTCAGTCAGGTGCAGTGGCTCATGCCTGAAATCCCAGCTGCTCAGGAGGCTGAGGCAGGAGGATCACCAGTTCAAAGACAGTCTCAGCAACTTAGTGAGACCCTATCTCTAAATAAAACATATAACAAAGGTCTGGGGATGTATCTCAGTGGTCAAGGGTCCCTGAGTTCAATGCCCACTCCAAAAAAAAAAAAAAAACGTAAATAATAATAGTTTCATCCACATGTATTACATAGTTCACTGAATAATTAAGAGTTTTACTCTAGCAGAAAAAACTCGCTTTTATCATTGTTGACAGTTGCCCCCTTCTTTGCCCCCAACACAACAGGTAAAAATGCGTGAGAACTGAGAACCTTTGACTAATGGAAAAGTTGAATTGTTCTTGGAGCTTCATCTAATATCTGGGGTAGTAGTTAAACAACATTAGAAAAAACTTTTTTTTTTCTCTATTGCCTCAGATTTCATAGTGTAGTTTTTACCTACAAAATAAAGAAAAGTGTGTTTGCCAAGTTGCAAATTCCTATTCCTGGTTTTCTGTTGGTGCAACTGATTCATCAAAATGTAAAAAGGAGAAATAAGTGTACTTATACTAGAATATTCTAGTGATTTGACCAATCTCTGCAGAGTCTGAGTTGGAAATTGGCATTGATCTGTGTGGCCTTTCCCCATGAGTGGCTCTGCTCAGTCACCTTGCTCTAACTCACTTTCAGCAGTTGCTGCTACAATCCATGTGCATCCATCTTCTGAACGTGGTCAGCCTTGTAGAGCTGGGTCACGGCTAACAGGACATCGTGTTGATGGATGGACTGCATCTCACCCCCTCACTGATGTGATCTTGTCTTGCCACATGATGTGAAGTCTGGCTCACAGATTACTGATGAGGCTGCTCAGGAAACCAGATGGAGGGTCTGTGGCAAGTTCAACTACCAGGGTCCTAAAGAGGAGAGACAACCCATTACTCTGATGACACACAGATGAAAAATTATTTCTCCATGTATTTTCCTAAAGTTAGAGATCTGGTTTTTTCGAAGACACCACTTCACTGAATTGTTCTGGTACATATTTTTCTTGCTTATTTGTATATATCAAAGTCAGATGGTACCTAAACAGCAGATATTTGTTTTGGCTATGATATTACTCTTTTGAAGGATAGTCCATTTATAAGAAAGTTTCTTTTAACTTGTACATTTACAAGACTTAGTGGAGATGAATTCTTTATCACTGCACACTCTAATGGAATCCCACTATTGCCTATTTCCTGCTGAGTTGGGAAAGAATAGTCTTTTGTTATGATAAATGCTCTTGATTCTGTGTAGAAAAGAATGGCACAATTCTATGCCATGCAATTTACTTAACAACAGAGATGAGCCTATAACTGTTCCCCCATTAACATTGTTGTTTTTCTCTCTTCACCATTTTCTTAAAAGTCCACCTTAAAGGTTTGAATATTTCATACTTGTCTCCAAACAAAATGTGTTTCTTTTTATAAAAATTCACTTATGTCAGTTGAGCTGTTATTCTGGGTAAGGAAATGGGAAGAAAAAAGTCATTTCTATTTTCCCCTCAAGGCATTTTATTCATGAGCAAAGTCTAAATGGCAAAATCGTATTTCTTCTATAAGTTTGCTCATGAGGATAAATGTTACTTGTTACTTTACTTATATGAAATAACAGGTGAGACTGAAAGTTCCGGTTAATTTCATCCAAGACAAAAATGTCCAGTTGAAGTAAAATAGGCTTTTTCTTAATATAAAATATTCAAAAAGTCACTTACATAAAACAAATTAGCTTTTAAAGTATAAAATAACTTTACTTACGATATCCTTGTTTCTATAGTAAAAATAAAAGATTTAAAAAGCAATAGATTTAGAAAAATAGGAATTATGTATATATGCACCTATAGATGAATTAATCTATATCTATAACTTCCAGAGAGTTGATGGGATACTTAGACTCTATTTAGAGATCAGGACTCATTAATATTGCTCTCAGATTGACTAAACTTCAGATGGGCTTCTACCTAACTAGGGACCCCATCCTCCTTTTCTTGGAAGATTTACTTTAGAATCTATTTATTTGCAAACCCTTCCTCTTCCCCCTTTGAAATGTAAATAGATCTCTGGAAAGCTTCTCCTCCTGTTTATGACCCAGGAAATGTCTTCTTAAAGGAACTGGGGGTCAATCCTCAAGAAGTATAATTAAGAGAGGCTAGGAGGGCTCAGGTAGCCAGGCCAAGATGGTGAATGGAGGTCAGTGAGAACAAAGGAACATGAACGGGGTCTTCTAATGAGGTCAACTTCCTGGTGGATGAAAGTGCCCACGGAAACAAGCAGTGGACCCAATCCAATGGACATTTCCATACTGTGCTCCTAATCAGGGATCCAATAGAAAAATAGAAACAGATGCACAGACACAGCAGGCACCAATAAATAATAACAAGGAACTAAGAACAGGAGGAAATCCCAGAGACTATAAAAAGAAGACAAAAATCCCCACCAGACTCACAACTCCAGGGCCTCTTCTCTTGGGAGAAGTCTATCTGTCACTTTGGCAATAAACCATCAGCTTGCTTACTGTCTCTGTGTCCTGTTCTTCAATTCTTTACTGAATGGAGACAATGAACCCAGGACCCCTAGACAGTAACAAAACCATGGGGTTGGGGTCAATGCCCATATCTTACATTTCTTTGAAATGTAAGAAACTAACTGTGATGGTTGCTAATTAACAAACACAAATGACCTAATCACAGAGGAAAACATGCAGACTCGGAAATACCTCAACACGCTCCACATCCTATTGATCAAAACCTTCCCCTCCAACATGTCTGCTAGTACTTTTCTATGAGCTTATCCCAGCATTTAAAACCCTCCCACTTTTCCTTTCAGTGGAGTTGAGTATGATTTATCTTCCTTAATACACTGATACTGAATAAAGTGTTCCTAGACTGGTCTGGTACAACCTTTATTTGACATAAACTATGTAGGATACTGATTCCTGGAGTCCTAGGTCAGAACCCAAACTGTGAGATTCCAACAAATCAGGTCTGGCCATTCATCCCAGACAACAAATGGTAAAACTCACGGTGAAAAGAGAAGAAAAGGAAGTCTAATGGAGAGTGGCCACATTGGGAAGATAAAGTGAGAGCAAGAGCAAGTGTCTCAGTCCTCCTTCCAGGTGCTAGGAGTTCTAGGTTTAAGTAAAGGAAGACTTGGGGGAAGGGTGAGAAGTCTGCATAATTAAACAATGTTGATTGAACTGTGGTTTAGCTCATCACTCTCTCAGTTCTGTTTCTGCCAGGTAGCTCTGGGGAAGCCCTTATCACTTGAAGGTGCTGCTCAGGATCTTTATCTACCAGACCTGTGACCCTGGAAAGGGCCAGTTTGGTTCCCTTGAAATGAAAGCTCTCTTAGGGGAGCAGTCTCACCATGGGTGTTTTGCCTGCAAGGCTCTGCTATTGCAAGAAGGTCTAGAGCAATAACTGGAGAATTTTAGGGACCACTCCTGGGGGCTGGAACAGCATTTTGAAAAATTTGGGAATTGATAGTCCCTGCACATCCTGAAGATACCTTACCTATTCTTTTCGTGTACTCAGTCCTGAAGAGGGAAGAGTCAGGTGAGGTAAAGGTAAGGCTCATAAATCTTGTATTACCAGTTTTTAGATGAGTATTCCTGAAAGGATAGGTGTACCTACATGCAAACTGAGCAGAAATCTGAAGATAGATACAAATAAAAATACTCCTGTTTTTGGTTACCCACTGGACATCTGCAGGCCCAAATGAAGAGTCAGTGTTCTTAGCAACAACAACTTCTAGTTCTCTGTCATGTATTCAGAAGAAAAGCAGAGTTATTTTTAAAATATAAAAATGGGTACCTTGATTATGTGGTACAACAAATTTAATCTGCCCATTCAGTTACTGAGCAATTGTGGCAGATTAATTTCAAAACTTACCAGTTATTATTAATCTCTATATTCTTACATCACTGTTCCTCCTGATGTAATGA
Source organism: Glaucomys volans (assembly GCA_020662805.1). Taxonomy (NCBI): domain Eukaryota; kingdom Metazoa; phylum Chordata; class Mammalia; order Rodentia; family Sciuridae; genus Glaucomys; species Glaucomys volans. The sequence goes on along the minus strand of JAJEJO010000384.1, from coordinate 1,125,871 downwards.
TATTAGTACCATTAGTTATATTTTCCTCCTGGAGTCTGGGTTTGCATTGTGACTTGGTTTAGAGTATAAAACGTGATTGAAGCCTAGACCTCCAAAGATATTCATATTCTCTTGGAGTCAGACATCACCTTGGGAACTAACTTGAACCAGACTGGTCAGAGATAAGCTAGAATTTGGAAGAGAGCTTTCTTTTCTATTTCTGTCTGTATGAACAGAGCATCACAGCAGATTCACAAGCAAGTGAGAGAGACCAACTAAGACCAACAAAGCGAGCTACTTGGCCCATGGCTGACCACAACCCTGAATTGCACTTGTGCCTTTTTATGCATAAGCCAGCTGCTTTTTACATCACAGAATTACGTGGTTCATGATTTGATAACCCCACAATTTAAACATCTTAAGGTTTAAAACTTGCCTTTAAGAACTTATAGTGTATGAGAAATAGATCATCAGGTGGTCCATCTTCAGAATCCAGTATTTAGCTTTAAATATAAAATTACTTAGACTGTTAAAAAAAAAAGTTGGAGGGAAGAGCAAAAAGGAAAGATACAAGCAGTTAACACCAGAGTGTGACAAATTCACAGTCCCTTGACACCAAGAGGTGAGAGAGAAGGAGCTGACTTGACCAACAAGGTAAACTGCATGCACTTGTGCTGGGAAAGCCTTCCTGCTAAAATAGAACAGAGAAGGATGGGGGTACCCCTACATTTCTTTAAATAACCCAATAAAAGACAGTAAAGTTTAGGTAATATTTGGAAAATTGTACACCCCAAGGTACTCAGCCAATGAGGAAGGAGGGGAGGGACCTCATCCACTAGGTAATAAAATGTTGATTATAACCACTTTGGACTTGCCTACGCACCCAGATACCCCATCTGGCAAAACCATCATTCAAAGCCTTGCTTCCACGGTACTCAAGCCCATTCTTTGATTTTGGGCAGATGAATATATTTGCCACACAGTCTTACAGGAGAGATATACAATTGTGCTGTTCAATTTATCATTAATATTTAACAATGAATATATTTATGTGCATACATGTATATATATATACATATTTTTTTTCCAAATGGAAATCAAAGGCAAATTTTACCTTTAAAGACAATAGTACCATTAGTTATAAAGACTTAGAAGTAATACAGGGTCATTGCCTGAAAATAAAGGCATATTTGCCAATAGAGGCAAAGAAGTACAGTAACTCATCTGAGGTATTACAGATTGCAGTTGGTGATGAATCTGCAATTCTAGCAAACTACCGCACCAAATGTAAAACCATACCAAAAACTTCAATAAGTAATTTGGATTAGTTAGTAAGGCAAGTCTTATTAGTGAGTTTGACAATGTGATAGTGATGATATTTCAATAGATCCTTTTCATTCCCCCCACCCCCATGAATATAAAGAGGCTCCATTTGGAAGCTTTACTAACAAATAAGACTATGGCACTGAGTTTTAGTTGAAGGATGAGTGAAGAGTAATGGTCTCAGGACAAATATTCAAGACCACTTGTTAGGTTTCGTTACCACAGCATAGCCAAGTCAGACCTCACTTGTCTGAATTGGACAAGTAGAATAAAAGAACAAAATGATACTTTCATGCCTTTGGGAGCCATATTTTACATAACTAACAACCCTCTTTGTATGTTGTTCTTCAAAATTCTTATGAGAAATTTTTGTTCAGACCCTGTCATACATTCAAATTTGGGAAGTACTGGGAAAAATGGATAAATTTAACAGAATTAAATGTGCTTGCAAAACATTGAGTTCTTAACACTGAATTATTATGACTATATTTTAATTGTACAATGTGAATGTACACAGCTGTAGTTAAATACAATATATGTTGCTTTTAGCAAGTATAAATATGGAATTTAAGATTTTCGCTAATTATATTTCCCAGCTTATGTAATTGTTTTAGTCAAGCATATTCTCCTTAGGAGGTTGTGAAATATTCAATGATAATATAAGCATTCTATGTGACTAAGTAGCATAATGTTTCCATTTAATATTTCTGATTTAATTCATTTTATATTTGAAAAGATTTTGATTTAATAAAGAAATTGGATAATTCTGTCCATAATTTATTATCCTAACAGAAAGATGATATTTAAATGCAATGACAATGATGACAACATTAGAATTGAATTGAAAAAATTTAATGTGTAATATTCAATGTATTAAATTGAAGTTTTATTTACAACCACAAGTATATTATTTGTGGGCCTGCCCCATGCACTATGTAACAGCTGTCCCTATAGCGTCGTTCTGTTATAATTACAGTTTTACTGGCTGTTTCTAAATATAAAATCATTTGTTTTGAATTTGGTTTTATTTAATATGTAATAATTACCTACTGTTATTAATAAAATGTATTCATTATTAATTACTATACATAGATTCTAAAGCATAATGTGTGTGCATTTGAGTGTATGCAATACTTAGGAACGTGTTTAAATATGGTGAAGTTACTGGAATTTGTGAAAATAAATATAATGTTCTCAGTCCATACATTTTTTATATTAAAGAGTACCGTACATAATAAAGGAGAAGACCGACAATTTAATTTGACTGACGTTGCTATCAAGAGAGATTATGTTAATACAACATAACCTCAACAAAAATGTAATGCTGACCTCTGAGTTTTTTTCTGTAATAGGAATTGATCGCTAATAGATACAAATATTCAGTTCATAACAATTGTAATCCAGAGTTGAGCCACTGTTAAGTGGTTTCCATATAAAATGTTATAAAATATCTGTTACAAAGACTAATAAATACTTAAAGAAATTCTAAGTCAGAACATTACATTAATCTTTGCTTATTATATACTTATCACTGACAAAAACTGTTATTTCACTCTTTGTGGGGTGTGTGTCTTGCCTTCTCATCAAGTTATTAAACCCCAGCATCATCACTGTGAGTTGTTCATCCCCAGCATCTCCACCTAAAGCCAACATTTACCCCTTCCCAACCCCAGTGCTTCTTGAAGGAAGGAGGCAAATACTGAAATGCTGGGCCCTGGACTTTGACCTTCCCCCATTGCAAATTAGTCCTAAATGGAGACACAGCAAATACTGAAACTCTGGGAAACAGTGGATCCCAGAGAAAGAAAAGCAATGGGCAGGATTTGAGTATTCAGGATCTGGACTCCTATCTTCCCAGATAATAATGAGTTTCCACCTTTTTACAGCTACCTTCCTAAGTTAAAGTTTTAACTGTACAACAAGCCCATGACAGTCCAAACTGCACATCTGCAGTCTCCAATGAAACTATAAAATCCAAACTCCTCTGAAACCCCGGGGGGCCACCTCCGTACCCAGAAAATGGGCCCTCCCGTGCCAGATAGATGGACCTTGCTGCAGAATAAAGGAAAGCTAGCTGATTGGAGGTTTGCTTCCCGTCTCCTACATCCATCATTTGTGGGCTATGAGGTTACTTGTACCACCACACCTACCATGAATCTAGCTAATTTCTATTTTGTGTGAGGGAGACAAGGTACAGAAAACCTCAGAATTTCCATTTTGGTAATGTTGTTTCTCTTTTTCATCAATATATTATAAATGGAGCTGTAGAGAGAGCTTTTGCTACTAAAGACTTAGAGGTCAGTGAACAGCTTAAATATAAAACTGGTAGGAGAGACAACTAAACCAATCGTCTGAGTACAAAACTCTTACTTTAAAATGTGTTAGTATTCCAAAATACCATGTTACCCACGTGCCAACTACTGAGCTGATGAAAGACAGTATAAAGTAAGGTAAAATACTTAAAACTTATTTTTTTCAAGATAATTCCTATACAACTTAGCTTGAGCCTCCTCACTGAGAAAGTTTCGCCATGTTTTCCCCTTTGACCTTGTAAGTACTTTGACATATCTGCTTCTTATGGAAAGCAGGAGATGGGAGAATAGAAGAGGAGGGAGAACTTTTATTTCTGGAGTCTTCAGTTATTTTTTTCCTGAGTCCCCAGAAGAGTTTTTTTTGTTTGTTTGTTTTATTTTTTTCCGCACTGGTCAAAATCTATTCTAATAATAATTATAAAATATTTAATATTTATAAGAAAGACATAAAATATAGTTATTGAGTGAATAAGTTTCAACACGTTTTTCTTTTATTTTTCTTTGTTACATCATTAAAATATTGCACAAGTGGTTTGGAAATGGAATGTCCCCCAAAGTCTCATTGGTGGAAAGCTTCCTCCTCAATGCACTGATATTCAGAGGTGGGGCTTTTAGGAAATGATTGTGGGGCCTTCTGGGAAACTGACAGAGCATGAAGACCCCCCCCCACACACACACACACTTCAAACCCCAGTTCTTTCAATCAAGTCAGAAAAATTTCAGACATTTTTCTTAGAGAAGTAGAGATAAGTTTATTAGAAGAGATAGAAGAAGGGGATCCTCTCCAGGGAGAGAGTGGTTATTCTCCAAGAAAAGAGGGATAGTATGCCTCTCATGCTCTCCAGTTTTATTAGAGTCCCATGGAAGTTTCCAGAGTTTCATCCAAGTCCACCACTTGACTTTTTGCTAACAGCAAGATGACATAAAACTTTCAAGTTCCTACTGCCATGACAATTTAGAACACTCTGGTCAACGATGACTGTTTCCAATTGGAATCTGTTCTTAGAAATTTCATGGTTCAGTGAAGTTACCTTTATCTCCCTGAGTTCCAGGATCTGGCTGTGTAGCGCTCACAGAATTCTCCACTTCCGGTTAACTTGGGTCCCTCTTGTCGACATTATTTTGGCCTGCAGGACTCTTGCAGGTAGCACGTAGTTGTCTAAGGAATGTCACATCCTGACAACTTAAACCAGGAAGGGCTGTAGGTAAATTGATTCTTGAAAAGTAAAGCATATCCTTGGGAATTAAATCTTGTTTGTGACTGTCATGAGCTGAAGAGCTTTGCTCTGCCCCACCCTTCCACCATGATGTTTCTGCCTTGATCATGGACAGAAAACACTGAAACCATCAGCAAAATGATGGCTTCCTTCTTTAAATTGTTTTCTCAGGTATTGGTCACAGCAATAAAAAACTATCACAAGATGTTCTAGATGACTTAATTAAAAAAATCCAATAAGTAAAAACCAAATAGGGATACATTCCAATAATTATATCGTGACATGAAGGTATACCTTATTTCTGTTATTAACAGCTACACAGTGCCAAAATTTGTACACAATCTGAGTGTATCCCTAGAGTTAGAAGCTTTATCCTCAGTGTGGTGGTTTTAACAATGGAAAATTCTCATTTTAGAAGTGAGAGTAGTGAGAGATCCTTAGGTCAACTGAGCATGTGACCTCAAAAGGGATTGAGAAACCTGGGTTTTGATTCAGCACCAGCAATAATGAAATCTGAGTCCAAAAATCACAAACACATAAGCAGTATCTTACTCCAGCAAAGACAAAGATGATTGCGAGTTTTCCTCCACGTCAAAGGGAAGGCCTGCTTGAGAGAAGTCAAACTACCTCTGGACAAAAGAATGGTCCAGCATTTTTTGAGTGTGTGTGGGGTGTGGAATGTTCTAGTAGTTTTATGAGGAGTTCTTTAATAATTTACGTGTATGTATATTTACTATATTCTGAAAGATATATAAATATATGTTAGATTTATATTTATTAAATACACATAAATATGTGTTTAATAATTTATATATACTCTAAATGGAGTTAGAGAGAGAGCTTTATTTTTGAAGAGACTCTTGAGTATCTCCTGGATTCACACTGTAGTGTGGACTTTATGGTTAATTTGATTAAGAATAGGAAAATTAGAAGAGTCACATTTCATTCATTGTAAGAGTGGGGAGGAAGAATCTGATGGTGTTTATCGCTAAAGATATTGCTAAGGATGTTGAAAGGCTTTTTTTTCCTTAATATGTGTTGGTGATCTGTATTTCTTCTTTTAAGAAATATCTGTTTATACCATTTGTCTATTTACTGATTGGGTTATTTGCTTTGTTGTTGTTGAGATATTTGAATTATTCATGTATTCTGAATTTCAAACCCCTGTTGGAAGAGTAGCTGGCACATAGGGTAATGATGTCTATCTCATTTCACCATTTTTCATAGACCACCCCTCCCTCTCATTTCCCTCTAACTTAATCTAAAGTTCCTCCATTCTTCTCTCATCCCCACCCCCCAAGCTGATTCTATATCATCATCCTATTATCAGGGAAAACATTTGACCTTTGCTTTTTGGGATTGGCTTATTTCACTTAGTGTGATAATCTCCAATTTCATCCATTTATCTGCAAATGCCATAGTATTATTCTTCTTTATGGCTGAGTAGTATTCCATTGTATGTATGTATATACACACATATATATGTGTGTATGTATATACACACATATATATATATATATTCTCTCCCATTCTATATACTTTCTCATCACACTCTTATTTCCTTTGCTATGCTGAATTTTTAAAATCTTTTGATTAATTTTTTGATGCCATTCCATTTATTGATTTTTGGTTTTACTTTTTAAAGAAGACTTTATTATTCCAATCACAGAGGACAGGTATTCAATGGAAAGGGGAGCAAGTTCTAACACTCGGAAGGATTCTCTGCTTGCTAGTGATGAGGAGGTTCCACAGAACCTCAATGGTGGAGTCCCTATGCAGAAACATCTTTGAGATGTAGCAGTCCTTGTTGACTGGACTCAACTTCTTCTTGCCCTTGCCATTCTTGGGGAACTTGGTTCACATCTCTCTCACATTCTCCAGCACAATGTTATAGTGCCTGTCAAAGACCTTCACATGGCCCAGGGATTACTTGTTGTCACAACAGGTGATGAGCACTTGGGCGTTGTTGTTGACTGTGTGAGCAAAGAAAGTGGACCTATATTAAATTCCTCCTCACTCACTTCTCATCTCCTCTGGGGTCATCCTACTCTTGGGATTCTTGAGGAGTCACTCCCATCATGATATCTGTGTCCTCAAGTCTCTATGATTTCCTCCTACCTTCTCTCTCTGTCTTGGAAAAAAAAAGAGAGAGATTGGCTTTATTATTTTGAGCTTCAGGTATCTTCTTAAGGAAGTTGGTGTATGCACCATATATTGGAGTGTTGGCCATATGTTTTCTTCTAAAAGTTATGTTAGATCTCACTCCAGTTAGAATGGCAATCATCGAGAATGCAAATAATAATAATTGCTAATGAGAAAAAGTTATACTCACTCATTGTTGATGAGACTGCAGATTAGTACCACTTTGGAAAGCAGTATGGAGATTCCTCAAGATGAAACCAGAGTTGGAAAAACACTTGATTCTCTGCCTTTGCTGGCAAGTAGAATCTGCATAAGCTGTGGAACTCTTTAGCTGAGAATGCCCATGTTAGTGTTATCACCTAATCACTGCAGGTTTAATCACTGCAGGGAATGCTCATCATCATCAGTGATGAGGGTTGTAGTTTGCAAAAATCAGATCCTTCTCTACTGCTATTGAGAGGCATATTGCAGCTCTGAATGGCAGTCTGTGCCCTCCCTCCAGTGTTGCAGGAGACCCCTCCAGCTCACTGCCAATTTCTTTCTGGATATCTGTCTCACAAATTCAAAGTACAAACCCATGGACAGTAACAGAAGGCAAGGGTGAATGGAGTAGGATTTATTTAAGTGAGAAGGAGAGAGTTAGAACTCCCACAATGAGAGGGAAGACTGGATAGCAGGTTGCCATTTACATGTGCTAGTCTAAGGGCTGATGCGTTTTCTGTATGGGCATTGATCAAAATCCATGTTAAGCAAGTATTGGAAAAAATACCAACACTATTGGTCAAAATCTATGGTAAGCAGAGACTGAAAAAGCAACAAGGATACTAAGCTTGGTGCCATCAACAGATGAATAGATTTTAAAAATATGGAGTTTTAGTCAGCCATAAAGGACAGCAAAACTATATTGGTTGCTGGTAAAAGATGTAAGTGGAAAAGATCATTCTAATTGAAACAAGCCAGACTCTGAAAAGACAAAGTTTGCATGTTTTGTCTCAAACGTTAAAGTTGAAGAGAAATAAAGAATAAAAAAGGAGACCTCACCAAAATAGGCAGGAGAATAGTGAAGCAGAAGGGCATCAAGAGGGAGGAGGGAGTAATGGGCAAGGTGAGCAATTATGGAGCGAAGTTGACCAAATAATGCTACCGTATGATGAATACATCACAATGAATTCCATCTTTATGTATAACTGTAATGTACCAATTTAAAAATCAATTAATAAATAGAAAGAAGACCAGTATGGCAGTGGAAGGGAACCACAGGGATAGGGGAGGGGAAGGAAAAGTCAAATGCTGAGGGTTGAAATGAAGTAAATCATAGCATTTATGAACATATGAACTACATTTTGCATGATTCTAATGCACTAAGAAAAATATTTAAACAGTTAGGGGAGTATGAAAATTTTATGAATTAAGGATAGAGAGTTTACCTGCCATTTGTCCCACATACTGGTTGCTGTTTACCTCTTTACCACTTTGTTTATCCAAATGGATGAAAATTTCCAGAAAATGCATGTTAGGTGATATGATTAAATTATGTAAGTTTATTTGATGTCATGGATGCTATCATTTGATTGTTGAAATACCTGATAACTATCAACTGAAAGGTGTAACCCAGGATGTTGGAATTGTTACAGGGTAGCACAAATATTGGCCCTTGGAGAGATGTTAGGCTACAGCATCAGCTGCTCCAGATATGTTTGGAGTCATATATGTAGAAAAATATGTCTTATTCAAAGGCAACTTTGGCAGAAAATTGAAGAAAATGTCCTTTCAAAAATTCCATCTTTGAAATCTCTGAATTAAAACAAAGCTTTGAAAGGCATAGATGCAGAGGATGTACATGTGTAGATTTAGTAGTCCTGTGTTACACTGGAAGGGGCAATTTCCAATCATCTTTCTTAGGCCCTGTTTGGGTGGCAGTCCTTCAGCTTCCATTCCCAGTATAAGGAAGTTGTTCTGAATTTCAGAGGGGCCCCCAAATTCAGTGTGCTTCAGAATCACATACTTCATAGAAAAATGGTTACAATCATTAATTTCAAAATATTTTAATTGCTGGGCACAGTGTCACAGGCCTGTAATCCCAGCAGTTCAGGAGGCTGAGGCAGGAGGATCATGAGTCCAAAGCCAGCCTCAGCAAAAGGGAGGTGCTAAGCAACTCAGTGAGACCCTGTCTCTAAATAAAATACAAAATAGAGCTGGGGATGTGGCTCAGTGGTCAAGTGCCCCTGAATTCAATCTCTGGTACCAAAAAAATAAAGTAAAATAATAAAAAACCAATTAAGCTTATGATTGGTATCTTCCTAGCACTGATTAGAAATGAGAAGAGGCCATGATATTAATTTCTGTTTCTCTTATGCCAATCATAAAAGATAAATTTTTTAATGAACAAAAACACCGAAAACATTCAAATCAATGGAGCGAAATTTAAAATGTGTACTTTAATAGAGAAAAAATTAAAGATCTCTTTTGAGGAAGTTGAAAATAAAATTTGAATTTATAGAAAAGAAATCAAGTACGTTGAAAACTTAGTTAAGACGCCTCACTTCCTCTAACTTTCAAGGTCTAATTGGTATCTAAACAACAGAACAACATAGAAATTATATATGATTTTTACAAAGCAGGATTGTAGCATCTAACTTCATATCTTCTCATGTATATCCAGTGATTATGTCATGGAAAATATAAAATTCTATCAATTCACTCATTTAATATACTCAAAATCTATTATACACACTCAGTATTGTGTGAAACATGATTGTTATTACAAATAATATCATATTTTTCTAATATGTTCCATTTAAGAAATTCTGTATCCTTTAGCCAAAATAATAATAATTATAATAATGATGATATATACCAATTCATCAGTGATACATTTCCAATATTTGCTGGACTTTAATTACATGAGCTTAATTACATGACTTTAATTACATGAGCTTTAATTACATGACTTTAATTACATAATCTCATTTTATTATTTCTCTCTCTTTCATCTTTAAAAACACACCTTAGAAAATAATCCTTACAAAAAATCCTACTCTTCATGTGGCATGTACCATCATTTCTGGAAATCACTGTCCTTCTAAAATAAAGTAGTACAACTTGTTAGCCACAGGAGTTAAATATTTGTAAGAGGCAGTTCATTGCTATTGTAAAATAAATGCATGTGAATACATAATGTAACAGCAAAATAAATTGGCTGTAAAGAAAGAGCACAAAATCTTTAGACCTTGACAAATATTTTTACAAAGTACTTCAATTTTAAATCTAAAATTTGATAATTTTACATTAAATGAATGGTACTATCCCAAAGAAAGATCCTCTGGAAACAATTCTTATGGATGCATTTAGAAAATATATTAGTAAACCATATAATATTAATAAATTCTAAAATATACCCAGATATTAGCTGAAATATGAGGTGACCATTTTTTGTTGTTGTTGTTTACATATACTTCTGGTGGCTTTATTCACAATTACAACACACTGCAAAATACTCCAGTGTCCTATTCAGTGGAGAAGAGCAAGCAAACTCTAATACATTTACACCTGGAATGCCCATGCAGCAGCCCAAAGGAAAGAATATTAGAATGTTCATATGCAGCAGCAAAAACGAATCTCAAATGCATTAGACCACGTAGAATAAAGGAGTCTCAAAAGGCCACAAACTGACTGAATGATTCATTTGTAGTTAATCCTAGAAACTATACAACAATGGCTGCCAGCAGCTGGGGAGGTATCTAGGGTTATCCAGAAAGGGGCATGAGGAATTTCTTGAGGTGATGAACCAATTGTGCATCTTTATTAAGGTGGCGATTACACAACTGCACAGGTTGTCAAAAGTCACAGGACTCCACATCATAAAATGCAAAATCTGCTGTTATGAAAATGACTTCAACAATTTCCCTTTGAATTTTTTTATTTGTAATTAACACTATATTTCACCTCAAACATCATTTCTTCGTGTTCCAACCATTCAGTATCTTCTCTATGTCTATTTGAAATAGACAATTAACCATTGTCAGTATAGTTATCTCATTGCATTGTAGGACATTAAAAGTTATTCTTCCTACCTAACTGCAGGAGGAATCATTTTTTAAAAGCCTTTTTATGGTTGTTTTTGCTAATGAAAAACAAAAAGCAAAACAAAAAGGAGATTCTTTGTAGGTCTGTTCTTAATGACCTTTTTCCTAAAGACATTGTCAAATTTAAAATAACATCATTACACACATGAGATTTTAATTGTATTTAAATTATTTGAAATGACAAAAGTGTGAAGACTAATTGATAATGCAATTGCTTAGTTCTGTACTTGAAAGAATTAAATTGAATATGCAGGTATATAAAATGTCAACTAGTAGCAATTATGATTTTGCTTGCCTTGACAACAGAAGCAAAATATTCAAAGTAATAATGGGAAAGTAAAGGCGCAGTAGTGCAATACTTCAATGTGGATAATACATTTGGCAAATTCAACTGATTTAAAAATAAGTACTATGTCTACTCAACAAATAAGTTCACTCTGTTATCTTTTTCCATTGCAGAGCTTCTTGTATTTATTTGTAAATGGTGCACTTCCAGGGTGGAACATCAATCCAGGTTTATTATCTACTTAATATCTTAAAACAAGCATATGGGTAATATTGGGGAACATCCTTGCTTTGGAGAACTTCAATAAAATTCACTCACAATTGATAAGATTTAAATAATAGTGAGTAAAGAGGAAAATAATTATGTAGTAATAAGTTTGCTTTACAAAAATACGTTATTATGTAACTTTCACATGATGCTTTAGAGTTGTGATTTTGAATATCATCATCTGAGAAAAATATTACAATATAAACAGTTTTTTTCCCTGAAGAACCAAGCTATTCTTGGCATTAAAGCTAGAAACTAGAAAAATTATCCTCTGTCTTTACAAAGTGCAAATTGTACAATGAAGAGAATTTTACTCTCAACCACATTCTCACATTTAAGCTCCATGGAGTATTTCTTACAATATTTCTTAATTTGAACCCATGGCAAAATGCCAATATGTAGTTCTGTTAAATCAATTCTAAGTAGCATCAATACATTTCCAAACATGGACTCTGCAAGGAAATCCGCTTAGGTCAGAATATATTATTGATATCCCAGAACAATTAGTGGATTATGTAATCTTTCACTAATAGTCTATGAATGTAATTTTCTCTGTTCAAATTTTATAAAATAGTCATTCAAAAAAATTCTCTTATATATCTGCTATATGCCTAGAATCCATTACATATGCCTAAGTACTGGTGAAATTCTAAGACAAGTTCCTTCATTCAAACAGCCATAATAAAATGGAAGTATGAATGAAAAAAATAAATACACCAAAAGTAATAGGAAATTACCAGTGTTAGGTAGATCATTAAAGTAGGAAGATGTAATTCATGACAATTTTGAAATTTGTTTGTTTAATGATTAGAGAAAGTTTTTTTAGTGATTAGAGAAAGTCTTTTGAAGGATGCAACTTACATGAGTAAGAAATTTGAATTGCAGGAAAGACCAGTAATACAGCAGCAGAGACAAGAACAATCTGGATAGCAGAATATCTATTAGCTAAGCTCAAATCACAGAGATGGCAAAATAAAAGGTGAAAGGAAGTGTGGTAAGAGATATCAGATAGTAATTTGTGAACAAATTGTTTAGGACTATATGAGCCAGGTTAGTAAAATTTTTTCCTTGTTATTAGAAATTTGAACCAGGAGAACAAACTCCAATAACCATGATAAATCTATAGTAAAGGATTAAGTGCCAAATAAATAACTTCAATTAATAATGGTTATAGCATGAACTTATTTATTGGGTTAATTTGGAACATGATTGTACAATAATATTGTCACCTCTAAGATAGATTTTCACCCATTATATTTTTATTATAAGAAACAATGTTAAATTTAATACATTGTGCCAGGAGTACACTGAGTTAAAAAATATATAGTAGACATCATCAGTTATTAACCTGATAATGTTTACTGTTTATTAAAGATGATTATATGGCATGCAATACAACTCATTAGAAAACTCATGACATTGTAATTTCACAGGAAAATGTTATTATTTTGCATTTGGAGAGTGTTGATGGAATGAATGCAAAAGTTCTTAATATATAATCAGGAAGGCATGAGTCATTTTTTCAACTTATGATATAAATTTTTAAAATTTCTCTGAACTAGATTATTCAGAAAAAGCAAATAGAAGAAAAAAATACAAAAAGAAAACAAAACCTAAACTGTGACAGTAAACTTACTATGTAGAAAAATTTGATGATTTTCAATAAAATAATAAGATAAAAAACAGAATCAAAGATTTTATAGACAGAGTCAAGAAAATATACATAGGAGAAAAGAAAGGAGATCCAATATACATATAACAGAAATTGCTGGCAAGTAAAACTAAATTAATGGACCAGAAAAATATTTAAAATTGCTCTCCAAGAGAATAAACAAGTATCAAGTGGGGCTGCAGGGTCTGGAAACCCTTGGGGCGCTAGAATGGGAGCTTTCAGAGCACAAGGACTGGCTTCTAGTCAGTAAGCTGGGTCTCCTGGTCAAGGACATTAAGATCAAGTTCTTGGAGGAGACTTATTTCTTCTCCCTTTCCATCAAGAGTCTTAAATCATTGACTTGTTCATGGAGGTATCTCTCAAGAATGGGATTCTGATGATGATACTAGTTCAGAAGCAGATCAGTCAATCCTGGTCAATAAACCAAGGTTAATTTGTTTGAACTTCGGTAGCCAAGTTGGTCTGGGTGTTGGTTTGTTACATACATCTCAAAGACAGCAGCTCCTGCCACAGAAAATGTATCATTATCCACACTCTCCATTATACCCTGTGGAAAGGACACTGGGGGAAAAACATAGGCATAGCCCCACAATATCTATTGAAAATTGACAGTCCAATATATCTCTGTTTGTATCCCTTACTCCCTTCCTGTGGAATCCTCTGCCACACTGCCCAGGATGCTGCTGCTGATGGCCACTTTCACCTCTGCTTTACTTCATCCAAGGGCTACTCTGGGGATGCAAACCTGTCCTGGGATTCCTTGTAAAGGCAGGCTTTGATACCATCACCAAGACCTACAGTTATCTGACTCCTAGCCTCTCAAAAGGAGATCGAGTTCATAAGGTCTTCCTATATGGGATACATTAATCATACTCTGAAGACCTAAATTAAAATCCCAGTGCAGAGGAACCAAGCATCAGCTGTGGTTGTATCATAGGATTCTGTTGCTATTGCAGCTGTTGTTTTCTCCAGGGATTGAACTGAAGGGCACTCAACCACTGAGCTACTTCTCTGGCCCTTTTTTATTTTTATTTTTGTGACATAAGGTCTCCTAAGTTGCTTGGGGCTACAGTAAGTTGCTGAGTCTGGATTTTAACTTGAGATCCTCCTGCCTCAGCCTCCCAAACTGATGGGATTACGGGCATGCATCACCACACATGACTATGTCATTAGGTTTTTATGCAGAAAAAGTGCATTAATTAAATATATTAGAAATTGTATTTTATGATATGTTTCTTTAATAAATATTGGAACATTTATTAAGTGGTAAAAAATTGAAGAAGCATTCAGGAAGTAGAAATAAAAGGTTTTTATAGTTAAAAGGATACAAGGGATATAACATACAAATGTAAAAAGCAGACAGTGTTGCATATCAGTGAGGAAAAATGAGTTATCTTTCATACAGTTCAAATTTAAATATAAAATATTGACAAGAACCAAATTATTAGTGTTGATCTTATAAAACTAGCATTGTAGCTTTGTAAAATATCCATGATACATTTAATGTGTATATACTACACTACATAAATATTTAATGATATTATGAGGTCTGAGACATAATGAAATGCAACTAAGAAAAGTAAAAAGATGACAAAGAAAATATTTTAAAGTTTTTACCATTGGAGTTCAGTGCATTGATCTCCTTAATTATATATGTTTGAAAATTTTCTTAAAGTTAAAAAGCATTGCATAAATACACAATATTAGAAATCATAGAAACAATAATGGAGAATTCATTCAGGACCTGATACATAAGAGGTTGATGAAGGGATTCAGAACCTGAGAAAATACGTGCAACTCAAGAGTAACATTTATTTCTCTCTAACAAGAGAGGGGATGTGTGTGTAGTCAAGTTGGTAGTTTTCATGGAACATCAATGATGGAATTCCATATATACATTAATGTGTTCTGTGCTTGCATGTGTTAGAGAAAGAGAGAGAGAGACAGAGAGAGATTGTGACTGGTTGCAGAACATGTCAGGTAAAACCATAGCATAAGATTTTTTAAAAAGTGCTGAACTTTGAAATAGTTTCTATTTCTAACCAGACAAAGGTTAGGGAAATAACAAAGGACTGCTGGTCACTGTGAATAAGTCACTTCGCGATCTGAAGTGTTAGCAATTATTCTGTCTAAACTCAAGACTTTGGGTGTTATATTTGGTGATGAGGTTGCAGAATGATGAGTTTTTGGTCATTTAAAAATTGATTTTGCAAAATTAGTATAAAAAAGTGAGAATGTGTGCTAATGATGTTGAAAGTATTGAGGTGAATGTGGTTGAAGTAATGGGCATGGTAGGCTATCATGGTTATATCAGACATCAGAAACTGATTATAATAAACATGGTTTAATGCAAATAAAAGTAACATAATTGGTGTGGAAAAGAAAGAAGCTTATTCTCTGATTTCTACCTCATAAGGGCAAGGAAGAAAGAAACCAATTTTGGAGAAAATATGGTATTTAAAAACATTCACTCTAAATTCAATTTTAAAATACAGATTACAGACCTACACCCCTACCTTCTGGCTTTTTATTTTGAAACAGGGTCTCACTAACTTGCCATGACTGGCATTAAATTTTCGACCCTCTCTGCCTCAGTCTCCAAAGTCGCTGGGGTTATAGATGTGTGCCACCATGCCAGGCTAGATTCTGCTTTTTATGCACCTTTGCTGCTCTGGCCTTTGTTTTCTGAGAACATTAAAAAGCTAAAGAAATTCTCCGTTCACCACTTCTCTTAACTATCTTAGTTTTAATTCCCAGTTGATGTAAAATACAAATAAAATACATGTTATACATATTTGGAAAAGAGAGATGAATATATCTCTGTTCACAAGTGGCATAATAAACTACGTAGAAAACTTGAAAGATTTTACAAAATAAAAAACATCTCCTAAAATAGAAAGCAATTATAGTAGGCTTAGAGGATACAAGGATTTTAAAAAAATGTCAACTATTTTCCTACATATAAGCAATGAATCAGCAAAATTTAGTTAAAAACAGAATAAACAGAATATTCTTTAGGTTAGCATCCTCCAGACTGAAATACTTAGGCTTAAAACTAACAAAGTATTTACAAATCTATATGAGGAAAAAGTACAAAATTAATTAAAGAAATCAAAGAAGACCTAAACAAATGGCAAGGTATTCCATGTTCATGGATAGGAGGACTCAGTATGGTTGAGAAGCCAATTTTGTCAAAATTGATCAGTACATCCCAAACAAAATCTCACAAAGTGGTTTTATAAATCTCCAAACTTACTCAAATATATATATAGGAGAGGCAAAGGACTTAGAGTAGCTAAAACAATACTGAAGGGAACAAAACAAGTTGGGGGACTGACAATACATGACCTAAAGATACACTGTAAAGCTACAATAGTCAAGAGAGTGTTTTCTGAGGAAAGAGTAGGCTAATGGGTCAGTGGAACAGAGTACAGAGCCTACAGATACACCTACATCAGTATAGTCAATTATCCTTTGTAAAAGGAACAAAGGCAAAAAAAAAAAAAAGAAAGAAAAAAAAATGGACTTTCCAACAAATGGTACTAGGCCAACTGGACATCCACATGGAGAAAAAAATTGATTTAGACACAGAGTTAACATCTTTCATGAAAATTAACCAAAAATAGATCATAGAACTAAGAGAAACTGAAAAACCATAAAACTTTCAGAAGAAAATATAAGAGAAAAAAATAGACGCTCTTGGGCTCGGTAATGATTTCTAGGTGCAAAACCAAAGACATTATCTGTTGAAACAATTACTAACCTATCATTAAAAATAAAACTATCTGCTCTACAAAAACCATTGTAAAGAGATAGAAAGGCCAAGACATAAACTGGGAGAGAATATTTGCAAAAAAACTTCAGATAGAAAATTGTAATCCAAATATAAGAAGAACTCTTACAACTTAATAATTAGAACACACACACACACAATTAAAATTGGGCCAAGGATCTCAATAGACATGTCATCAAAGCAGGTATCCATATGTTAAACAAAGACAGGAAAAGATGCCATACATCATGAGTCATCCAGGAATTGCAAACTAGAACAATGAGATATCTCTACAAACCTATTGAATGGCCAATGTCCAGAATATTTTCAACATCAAAGACTGGTGAGGATGGGAGTAACAGAAACTCATTCCTTGCTGGTGGACCTGCAAAAAGATTCAGCCACTTTGGAAAGATAGTTTGATAGTTTATGACAAAACTAAACTTAATCCTACCATACTACCCAGCAATTATCCATCTTGATACTTACCCCAAAGAGTTGCAAACTCATGTAAACACAAATGCGTACACACACAAGCACACACACTCACATATACACACAAACATACACACACACGGATATTTATAGCTGCTTTATTTATCATGGCCAAAATTTGGAAATAATTGAGATATTTATTAACAGGTGAGTGGATAAACTACAGTGCACTGAGATAAGAGACTATTAGTTGACATTAAAAAAGGAGTTATTCAGGCAAGAAAAGACATGAGGGAAAGTTAAGTACATATTATTAATGAATAAGACCAACCTGAAAAGGTTACATTCTGTAGGATTCCAGCTACATGGCATACTGAAAACCAAGAAATTATGGAACAAGTAAAAATATCAGTGGTTGTCTCAAAAAGAAAACGATCAAAAGGACTAGTGATATAGCTGAGTGGTAGAGCACTTCACCAGCCTGCATGAGGCCCTGGGTTCAGACCCCAGTACTGTAATCACATACAAACAAACAAACAAAAACAAAACAAAACAAGAACAATGATTCCAACGTTTAGGGAGAAGAGAGAGATGATTAGGAGGAGCATGGAGGATTTGTAAGGCACTGATACTGTGCATGATTCTATATTGTTTATTATTATGTATTTGTCCAAACCCATAGAATGTACAAAGCAGAAGTAAATCCTAGTGTGAAACGCAGACTCTGGATGCTAGTCTTATGTCAATGTCAATTAATCTTCCATAGGGGTGCAAGATACTGAAAATGGAGGAGATTATGTGTGAGGAACAGAGGCAAAAAGGAAATATCTCGACATTCTACT
The DNA here is from genome assembly GCA_020662805.1 of Glaucomys volans. Classification (NCBI taxonomy): domain Eukaryota; kingdom Metazoa; phylum Chordata; class Mammalia; order Rodentia; family Sciuridae; genus Glaucomys; species Glaucomys volans. The sequence continues at coordinate 1,107,539 of JAJEJO010000384.1, read as the reverse complement.
CAAGTGCACTGTTTTAAAAAATTAAAGTCTAGGTGGGTGTAGTGCACACCTGTAATCCCAGCAGCTTGGGAGGCTGAAGCACGAGGATTACAAGTTCAAAGCCAGTCTCAGCAACTTAGTGAGGCCCTGTCTCTAAAAAAACACAGAAAAGGGCAGGGGATGTTGCTCAGTGGTTGAACACCCCTGGGTTCAATTCCTGGTACCACCTCCAAATAATAACAGTAATAATAAATAAAGTCTATTTTAAAAAAAGAAAAAAGATGAAAAAATTTGTTTACATGCAATAAAATGACAACAATTTACAGTTCAGAGGCCCAATTCTTGATGTTCCTTTACATTAACAGTCCACAAATAGCTGGTCCACAAAGAACTTACCTCTTTCAAATGATAATATCAGTCACTGTTATTTATAATAATTATTTCAACAAAATAATAATTACTTTGTTTTTATTTATTTTATGAGTATATATGAATGGGCATTGCCTATTTCTATTTACTGAGAAGTCCTGAGAGCAGTGACCAGACACTGTGTTATTTATTTCTCCATACTATTTTCATTGGAATGAAACAAGATTCCATGGAGAAATGGCTGATTTGAGACTTCTAAAGTGAAAGTTCAATTATTAGCCTGGTATGTTATAAAGTGTATAAGTGCTGAAACATAACTCATATCTGTCAAAAACACACACACACACACACACACACACACAGATGTCAGCAACAAAAGATGAAGGAACACTTTTCTTCTCGTTTTATGAAGCGATATTCACCCTAACACCAAATTCATATATACATGTGTATATATGTATTTATTTAAATACAAAATATTTATTTATTTATATAAATATGAAAACAGTAAGCAATGACACTTAGGAATATACACACCAAATTTTAACAAAATGCATCAAATGTAATCCAAGATCACAATAAAAATCATGTTGTAATGATATTGTATATTAAATAGGTTTTTACAGTAAAATTAGATTTTTTAATATTAAAAATCAATTGACATAATTTATTGTGTTATTAAAAATCTTCAAAGAAATACATATTACCATTTCAGTAATGTGAAAAACATTTAACAGAGCTGGTTAGTATATAAAGGTCAATATACACATGTATAACAAGAACTGGGAAGTGAAAATGAAAACATGTTAGTTTGTAGTAGCCTAAACAAAAGTATTCAGGACAAATGAAACGACAGTGTACAATATCTGTCTACTGAAAACTATAAACACTAGTGAAAAAAACTGAAGAACTTCAGAGAAAAAGAAACAATGTATTTGTAAGATAGAATGGAAAAGACTTATCAATGTTAAGAGTTCTCCAAAAATTATCTCTAGTTCAAAAGAAATCAAATTCAAACTCCTAACACCCAGACTGTTGCTTGAAGCCATGACAAAATTACAGGGACCAGATAGATTTGCCCTTTCACTTAAAGAATTTGTATGTATATGTACTTACATGCAGTGTTTCCATGACACTGTACAGAACGTACCAAAGAACAGTGACCCTGACCAGCAGGACGCAAATTAGATAAACCCTGTTCTTGCTTCAGTTCAGGGCCTTGCAAGGCCTTCCAGGACATGGAGCAGACAAGGGTCAGTCAGGCTTTACCTGGTGAGTTCACTTAGTAGAGAAGATTGAGCTGAGAATTCAGAGGCCAAGGCAGCTATCTGCAAAACAGTATCAGAGAAAAGAAAGCCACAGTGAGAGAGAAATGCAGAGCTATGCAAAGGATTCCCCTTAAGTATTCAGCTGAGCTGAGTTCTGCTCAGCACATAGGGTGAGAAACTACAGGATGAAAGGAAAATAAGTACCTAAAGGCCAGAGCCAGTTCCCAGGAGCCTGCTTGGCAACCCTTACTTTCCACTGAGCAGAGTATGAAGAAAGGTCCTACTTCAATAATGGGAAACTATTCATCCTAGAACTTTTGAAGAAAATGTTCTTGACAGGAGGAAAAGAATATCAGATGGAAATCTCAATTTACACACAGAAATAAAGAACACAGATAATAGTAGCTATGTGGGCAAATAGGTGTGTTTTTCTCTAACGTTGTTATATTATTTAAAGGTCTTAAGAGATAATTGAATGTTTAAATAAAAATAATAATACAGGAGGAAGTTCATAGAGTAGTTTTGTTCTTTGAACTTTTCTGTACTTGGTTGCTTATGTACCTTGTCCAATTTTTGATAGGTTATTTCAGGGATCACCCAACATGACTCTTAAGTAGATATGAGAAGACCCAGATGCACACCCAATCTACCAGACATTTTTGTTAATCAGCAAATCAGTATACAAGCTTAAAGCATGGTGTCTTCAGAAACCAAGGAGGCATTTTGCTTTGTTCCTGGTGAAGGGAGTGCACAATATAATAATTTGTGGCTTTTGAGAGTTGTCCATGTATGATGATGTTTAATACATCATTCCCCAAAGCATTCATTGACTCTGTGGGCATCTGAAATGTTTTTGGATTTCTTCTAGCATCCTCTGGGAGCAAGTGTGTCTTATTGATAGGGGACAGACAGATGTGAGTGATGGGAACCTGGGGTTAAGGGAATAATTCTATAAACTGGGCTGCTGTGCTGGCCCTCACATGGTTTCAATTCCAAGAAGCAATTTACCTGGAGCCTTGCCTGGCTTCAGTGGATAGGACATGCTACATTCCTCAGCAAACCACTGGTCCTGCAGGAGAATGCAGGCCCGAAGTAATGTCAACAAGAGGAACATAAGTTATGCAGAAGGGAGGGAATTCTGTGACCCTAGACAGACCTGATCCCAGAATTCAGGGAGATCAGGACAATTCCCCCTTAACCATAAAATCCGTTAAGAACAGGTTCTAATTAGAACTATTAATCATGAGCCAAAGTGACCTAGAAAGTTTGTGGCAGTGGGGACTTGAAAGCCTGATGTCATCCTGCTGTCAGTCAAGAGGAGGACATGAGTGGGATGCTCTGGAAACTTCCCCCTGGGACTCCCAATAAAACTGCAGTTCAGGAGAGGCTGCTGTCTCTCTCCTTTCTGAGAGGACCCTCTCCCTCCCTTAAAAATGTACCCTCTTCCTTTTTCTAATAAACTCATACCTGTTACTCTGAACAACATGTCTGAAATATTTCTGACTTGATTGTAGAGATGGGGTATGAAATGAGGGAGGGGACTCAATGCTGCCTCAGTTTCCCTGAAGGCCCCAGCCCTGGAACATCATCATAGTTTCCAATGTACTTGTCACTTGGTGTCAGTTCAGCACCATAAACCTTATGGAGTCATGAGAGCGTGTGACACAACAGTAGTGTGTTCTGTATGATGTCCACATGGTTCAAGTCCATCCAGAATACACTGTTTGAGAGGGCAGGTGGGAATCAGATAAAGCCTTGAGGACAAAACTGGAAGCATATACCTTTTTCCAAAATGTTTGGGTATGAATTATTTCTGGTAGTCTATCTTAATATTAATAGGAAAGGACACATTTTCCAATAAAAGGACATAGGAAAGACTGAGCTCATGTTAACAAAGACATTACATATGGCCCACTGCCACAGCAAGGCCTATGGTTTATTCAGTTACCAGGTTTCTACTGCTTGGTCATACTCCAAGATAATCCTTTTTCTTCATTTTAAGGTTTATGCTGGTGAAGTAAATGGAATAGGATGAGCAGCCTCCTTTGAATCCCTTAAGCTATTAAGCTTGGTGTTAATTTCCACCACTCTTCCAGGAACATGGAATCATTTTTCTTTGATTGGGTTGTCCAGGTGGAGCAGTTTCAGACTCTTCTCTTTGTCCTCTTCCCTGAATAACCACCATTTGTTCCAGTCTGAGGATTAAATGCAGCATCTGTCAACTGCCAAGTAGGTTGTAAGAATTATACCTCTGGGGGCTTGTAATAGGACCACTGTACCCAGTGGGCCATCTGTGAGCCTCACTGAGGTTAGGAAATCATTCTTTCTCACCCTGTGTGCAAATGCTCCTCTAAAAGAGGAGCTGACAAGATGCTTCTAACCCCTGTTATCAGTGTGAACTCAGGCTCTGTGCCAAGGGATCCTCGCATGTTGAGATATTTCATTTTCTTAGTGATACTGAGTAAATGGCGATCAGTCACTTGGAGAAGGATTTGGCCATTAATTGCTGTACATATTTGCCACACAATTCAGCATTCTTTCTCATAGGGCTTATCTTCTCCTGCAGAAAAATGGATTCCATATCTGAAAATTAAATCAAGCTCAGAATATGTTCAAGGGATCTTGACTTTGATTAGGACAACATTGGCCTATTAATATCCACTTTTGATTGCTTTTGGTTGTATAGATGGAGAAACATCCTTTCTGTGTTCATCTGCCTTACTCCTGATGAATGCTTTTATGTATGAAGCATTGCCATTGACCTAACTGATCACCCCTATAGTGACCATGGATAGGGTATCACTTTGTACTTGCTAAATATTTAAGTTTATTTATTTGTTTATTTTTATTAATTTATTATTATTATTGGTTTTGGTGGTACTGGGGATTGAATAAAATGACACTTTATCTCTAAGATATAAACTAAGCTTCTAGCTTACCCCATTTTTCTGTTTTGAATTTTAAGACACAGTCTTGCTAGGTTGCCCAGGCTGGTCTCAAAATTGTGATTCTCCTCCTCAGTCTCCCCAGTGGCTGGGATTGCAAAGGTGCACCACTGTGCCCAGCTAAACTTGTAATAATTTTAATGATTATATCAATTGCAGCTTATAATCAAACACCAGAATTGGAACTTATCATTCTGATTACTATCAGAAAGCCCATATTATCAATTCAAAAGTTCAGACATCATTAAATATATACATGAGGTAATTATATTTATATGTATAATGTAATTAGTAAATAGTGCTAGTTAACAGTGATGAGAACACTTTATATCCACTTGGATAACATTTTCCAGAATATAATGTATTGATAACTGTAGTAATTATATTGAACAATGTATTTTCTTCACTCATCTCTGATCTATCTGCTGCCTGCTGGCCACCTCTTCCCTGGGGTCTGGCACACCTCAGTACAGTGTCTGCATAGCAGGTTTTCAACTTCTTTCTGTGTTTTGACCTTAGTTGTTGCTGTATTTTGTTTTGTTTTCCCTTTGAATTGAACCCAGAGGTTCTTTACCACTGAACTATATCTCCAGCACTTTATATTTTTCTTTTGAGACAGGATTTCTCTAAGTTGCTGAGGCTAGCCTCAAACTTGTGATCCTTCTACCTCAGCCTCCTGAGTTGCTGGGTTTATGGGTGTGCACCATCATATCAGGCTTGACCTTAATTTCTAAAGTAACTGTATGAGAATTAAGTTTCCATTGGACTCCATCAACCTCCGGAGCACACTCATCCATGACTTTTTTAAAAGTCGTTTACATAGTTGCAAAAATACCAGCAAACCACTTGGAATGATATAATTCAAATCTTTTTAAAACTTAAATCTTTTTAAAAATATTTATTTTCTTAGTTTGTGGCAGGATATTTCTAAGCACTAGAAATGCAATGGAACATCATAGAGGAAGAGTCATTAATTTACACAAATTCAATAACTGTAAAATTAATTCATGATTCCAACTGTACAGATTAATTTAAAAAGAATATTATGAAGAATAAAGTTTCACCAGGCGTGGTGGGGCACACCTGTAATCCCAGTGACTTGCGAGGTTGAGGCAGGAGGATCACTAATTCAAAGCCAACCTCAGAAAAAGTGAGGTGTTACACAGTGAGACCCTTTCTCTAAATAATATACAGTATAGGGCTGGGATGTGGCTCAGTGGTTGAGTGCCCCTGAGTTCAATCCCCAGTCCCCCCCAAAGAAAGAAAGGATAAAGTTTAGTTTTAGATCTCCGAAATAATCAGGAATATCACCTGAAATCAGTTCAACAGATTTAATCTTGGAAAGATCACCCACTTCACAGAGAACATGAAGGAGCAAGAAACAGGAGACATAGCTGGCATAAGAAGACTTGAACAAGTTAAAGAAAACAAGAAATTATTTGTGTTTGTGATTCTGAATTTATGGTTGGCTAGTTATGGATAATATTTTTACATAACATTTTATGAATAACATGTTTAATCTTCATGCCTTGGTAATCTATTTTATTACATTATTTTTATGAATGAAAGTCAGTGTTGTTTGACTATAAATACAGTGAGCTACTTGGCTAATTTGCCTAAGTGAAGTTAATAAAGTTTTTTTTTTTTTCTGATTCTATTGTCTGCTGGATTTCACTGTCATAGTTTCATTTACTTCATTTTTTTGTACTCAACATTATAGGTAGGATTTACATTCTGAACAATTTTGAGACAATATATTCTATTAGGTAATTTTATTATGTACATAAATATCTACATTCTTTAGCATTTTCCACTGGTCTTCTTAGCATGCATTCTTAGTGTTAATTAATATGTATATTCATGTTTCTAAAGTTATAAAACTGGCTTTCATAGTGACCTTTTTTGCCTTTATATCATTTGTTACTGCTCTGAATATTTTCACCCCAGGTTTTATGCAAATTAATTGTTACAGGGCATTCATTGCTTTATTTTTTTGCAAGAAAAAATGCAAAAAGAGAATGGTTTCTTCTGAGAGCAAGTTTCAAGGACTACTTTTGTATAAGAGAAAAACGAGGATATTTGACAACTTCTAATCATGTTCTTGCTCATGTTGTTACGTTAAAGGAGTTTACAGATCTTCAGCATGTCCACATTCTAATATAAATTCAAACATTCTCTATGGATGAATACAGATTGAATTAGGTTATTCATATCTGCTTTCTTCATTAGTACAAATAATTGAGAGCTAAATTTCACATTACAGAATTAATTAACATTGCAAGCATTTTAGAACACTGTAGAGTTTTCAAAGGATACTGAATATGCTATCTAACTCAGTCAATTTACCCTATAAATTGGTGACATAGATATAAATATATACAGGAACTCAAAACGGAAAGAATTTTGGATAATTTTAACAGAAATGAGAATCTAAAAAGAGAGCATAACCTGAAAGACATTTACACTGGAATCCATAGAAATTTTCAATAAAGGTATTAATTTTGTAGCTTTGCTTTTAACAGATAGTCTGGCTATCTGTGAATGCTAGTTAGGAATTAGAATTTTGCTTAAGGTGAAGCTAAATCATATGAACAAATTCAAATTTCAACTCGATTTTAAATTATGCATGCACAAATTGTTTTATTTGATAACGCTGTGTGTGAATAGTATACACACATACACACACATACACTTTACATATTTAAAGTATGTGTGTGTTTGAGTTTGTTTGTGTGTGTATATATATATATATATATATGTATTATATATACATTTCAAGTACAATAGTAATTCCCTATCTATATATGCACATTCTATCATCTAATTCGTATTCTATGTAAAGAAACAGGTTGTATATTGTGTTTGATGTTCCCTGTACTTTGCAAATAATGCTTTAAATAGCACATAAATAAAAATTTTATGCATTCTACAAGAGTGTTTTTCTTTTCATAGAATTTACTCTAATTCCATGGATAATTATGTGACATTTAAAAACTGTTCCCCCCATGGATATATCCTAACATTTGCAATATTTATAATTTTATTAAAAAATTTATGCCTAAAGATAAGGGGTGAAAACACTGACTCTCTTTAGAAAAAGAATATTGTTTGTAAGATAAAATAAAGGAATATCTATTTTTTGGGCCCAGCATTTGCATGTGCAACACTTTCATAAGGAAAGAGGGATTTAATACTATCTCCATGGGATCTGGACCATACATACTTTTGGACACATCTGTTGTACATAAATTGGACTCAACTCCATTCATAAGAGCAAGAGTTATTGGCTGGGCATATGGTGGTGTACCCCTTTAATCCCAGTGGCTCAGGAGGCTGAGGCAGGAGGATCAGGAGTTCAAAGCCAGTCTCAGCAAAGTGAGTGCTAAGCAACTGAGAGAAACCCTTTCTCTAAATAAAATACAAAGTAGGGCTGGGGATGTGGCTCAATGGTTGAGTGCCCCTGAGTTCAATCCCTGATCCTTGTCCCCCAACAAAGAGTTATCTTCACTTATTTCCTTCAAATAGGCATGCTAATATTATGCACAGTGATCGGTAGACATTTTTCTTAATAGCAACTTTTCTCAGGACATATCCATAGTTAGATAAGATCACAAATTATTTCTTTTGTCTTCATTGGAGGAAACATAAATTTTCATATAAGAAAATAAATATTTAAAAGTCTATCTTAACAATAAAGGTATCTCACAATAATTGCCTTTGTCTTACTTATTGATTTAAAGCTAGTGATCAATAATTAGTAGAGAATATACTGAGTTTTATTTTTTTTTATTTTATTAGCAATGGATTTACCCTACTCAATTCTCCAATTCCTTTGCATTAGCAGTAGTATTACAAGCTGTCTCCCCATGGGAACAACATTAGGAACAAATACGGTACTAATAAAGTTATGTCATACTGATCATGAACTTACTGATCAGAGGAATTCATATTTCTACCTATTTATATATGGGAATAATCATATTAGAATATATTAATGTGTATATATATGTGTTTGTGTACTCATGCATACACTTGTGTGCACATATATAATTATGTGTAAATGTGTGTTTAGCAAATATATACTTATGATCTGTATCTATCAATTCATCTATTTGTATCTATCTATGTGCACTCAGATAATATGTAAATACATATTCTTTCGTTTTTAAAATACATTAATGCATACAATCTTAAATATTACCAGGTACAGACATTTAAAATGGCCTTGAATTGCATTTCAATTATGAAACCAATCATAATTTCTCTCTGACAAGTAAAAATAAATGCTTAATTGATAAATTTGGTGTTTTCAGTTTATTCACAATACCAAAACAAACTATACTCATCCTTACACATTATAATTTTTTAAGGAAAAAATCTGATAATAACCTATTTATATAAATAACCATCTGAAGAACACATTGCCTAGGTTTTTGTTTTCACTTTCAAATATTTTATTCCTTTCCCAAATGGCTTTCTTCTGAAAAATAAATAACATATATCATTAACAAAGCAAGTAAAAATGTAATATTGTAGTCTAGATGCAGGAAAAATTCAATGGCCAAAGGAGATTTCCCATTTAGAAATTACAGGATTGCATTTAGAAACAGAGCAATTTAGTGTAATATATTCCATGCATACGTAATTTTCACCAGGTCAGCCTCTTCCTTTTTTTATTCTCTCTAAAATGCCCAAATGAGCTCTTTGCTTTCTATTTTGCATCAAAGACAAATTACTTCCTTTCTGTACTCAGAAATATAAGAAATATAATGAAAGTCAATGTCATTTAGACACACATCAGATAATAAAGATGGGTCACTCCAACTAGGTTTAAAAAATTTCAGGGCAGACAAATAGCATCTGTTTTGGTGGCTCTGTTTGTTTGAAGTTGTATATGAGGAAATGCAATTAAAAGGAAGTGTTAATCATATAATTTTGGGGAACATCTAAGGAAGTCATTCTCGAACTTTTTTGTATGTTACCCAATTATTTTGAAAAAAATCTACTATTAAATTATAGCAATAGTTTATTTTCATAAATTTGTATAAAGAGTACACTGAATGCCACGGAGATTTTGATTTCAGGCATTTAGTTAATTTCTTCCCATCATATAACGTTTCAGGACTCCTATAATGTATTTGTTTTAAATATGTGTGGTAGTGCCAAAAAGTTTCTGGAAGAATATGTTCATTATTAACTTTGTCTTCAGTTCTCCATGATTTTCTGCTTTCTTAAAAATAAAGTGATTAGATTGGATTTATCACTACACCTCTCTTTGCTGGGTTGTTTTGTAAGTAGATATTTTAATTTGCTTCTAAGGTATTTTAGCCTCTAGTTCCCTAGACATTTATACATAAAGTATGGTTTTCAAACACATCCTAGTATTAAGCAGTTATGACATATATCCCAGAATGACTTATTCATACCATGGCTTATTATTCATTATTTGTTGCCTATCATTTTATGCCATAATTCTTAAATACATTGCTTACTAACATAATTTAAAAGAACATTCCTTTCTTCTGATGATCCCTATGGCCCATATTTGAATAAAAAGCAGTACAGGTAGATATTCATTTTTCATTGCTCAAGCAATTCTTCCTTCACTTTCAGATAAAAAGCAATTTTTATGTTCAGAACATTAAATCTATTCTCTCCATTGTACCATATTCCAAATAATGATTTTGTGTATGTTGTTTAGTCATTTCTGTCAACTGACATTTTCTGATAATTTTGGAGGAGCATAAAATGAGTAGGTCACTCTTTCCATACCATCTAGATTTTTTTTCTATTAAAATGCGTAATTACACATCCTTTTCTTCTCTTCCTTCTTTCTGAATCATGACGCACATATATTCTTTTTAGAAGGGTATTTTAAAAATATATTACTCATTTGTGCCAAATTTGATTGTTTAGGGTTTTTTATATTCAGTATTATTCATTTACTGTAAACAAAATTAAGTTATCTCATAATAATAACAAGAATAACACATAGAATTTATTGAGTATTTTCTATGAAGTAGACACTATGATATCCTTATTACATAAATTGGCTAATTAAACTTTATAATAGAGAAAAGAATCAATGATGCAAAATTTAAATTGACAACTTGGAAAGTGATCTTTACATTGAATAATGGGGCCCCATCTGTTTTAACATTTATATAGGATCTGTCATTAGACCCCATAGGTTTGTAAATGTAAACTCATTTGTTCTACATGACAGTTATAAGAGGTAATTTATTATGATTACTATATGCTTTTTTTAATTAACAAAATTGTGGTAGTGAAGATGGAATTCTATCACAGAGCTATTTCCCAACTTCCCTGCACCCAGCCACCACATTTAGGTTTTAAAACAGGGTCTTGCTAATTTGCTGAGTCTGGCCTTGAACATGGGATCCTTCTGCCTCACTTTCCTGAGTTGCTGGGATTACAGGCATGTGGTACTACACCGAGCTACATTTTATAGATGAGGAATGTGAAGCACTAAGAGGTCAACTAAGTTGTCTAAGGTCACATAGTTCATGCTCAGGGGAGCATGGAGTCAAGACTGGCAGGTTGACCACAGGAACCACATGCAATGCAGCCTCTCTCTGGCCTTCGTCCTGAAGGAGAATGTGTTAATATCTGACCTCTTATGACTAGTTTCACAACAAATATCGTTAGCAAAAGGGATCCAGTAAGCATATTTGGACACTGTAATTATACCAATATCCAAAAAGTTAAGAATCAACAGATTGATAGTTCCTTTAACAAAAATTGTGACTCTAGGAAAAATATTAGGTTAAATTTTGCTAAAATGAAAACTATATTATTTTGAGATCATTAAGAAGGTAGAATAATGAAGGTTTAACTAGAGTTTAAACACATTGTATACAAAAGGAAGAAACTGAATTTGCTCTGAAATTAGCCAGACTTAATTAGAGAGAACTTAATCGGATAAATCTATGAACTCTAATATTACATGCAAACAAAAACAATGTCAGAGGACAAATTCATACAAAATAATAAGCAAGAAGTAACTCATTCTGAAGTCCCAGTGCTTGGAGAAAAGTGTCATTCAATGGAACTCTCACACTTCGAGCTCACATGGAGAATCACTGTCCACTTGAGAGTTTTTTCTACCAGACATGCATTTATTCACATCTACTCATCTGGAATGCTTTATTCTCTCTCTGTAAAATTACACTGTCGGATTTGTCTTACAGTTTTCCGATTCTCGTCATAGTCAGTCTACTTTTAAGACTCTGGACAAGATAATTGATCACAACAAAATAATCCTTCCTTCAATGTTTTCCCTAAATGTAGGTATCCTTTAGAAGCAGACAAGTGCCACTCAACGATATCCACAGACTAAACCCCAAAACTTGTCATTGTGTTACCCAAAAAAAAAAAAAAAAACAAAAAAAACTTTGCATGAATGATTTAGTCAAGGACCTTGAGACTCAAACTTAATCCTGGATTATCTGGGTGGGCCCAATCTAATTATATGGTTCATTAAAAGATGAGAACTTTTCCTGGCTGTGATAAGAAGGAAAGAAAGGACAGAGAGATGCAATTGGCTGGCTTTGAAGATAGAAAAAGAGATAAAGAGCCAAGAATGCGGGTGGCCACTAGAATTTCAAAAGGCCAGGGAACAGATTTTTCCCTAGAGCCAACAAAAGAGATACAGTCCTGCTGACTTTACATCAGTGAAAATCTCACCAGACTGTATTTGAATTTGTGTAAACCACTAAGTTTGCAGTGATTTCCTGGAAATAAAAATCTAATACAACTGTAATGATGACACAATTTTTGTCAAACTAAAATATTTAAACACAGTGTGCTTTCCTTCATCTGATACTATATTTAAAGCATAACCATGACTTCAACCTTCTCTGACTTTTAAATGATGCAAATTCTCATGAAACTTATCATCCATGACTTGGAGGAGGGTCAGCATGAAAGTTGGCTTTAAGAACTGAGATTATTTTTTTTCCCCAGATTTGGATAAGATACAGTACATTGCATAGCATTTCTCTGCATGAATTGTATCATCTCTGAGTTTATCTATTTACCTATCATTCTGCAATGGAGTAAACAGACCTGATTATAAAATGAAATTATAAGAACTTAATGATGAAGAAACAATGCCTAGGGAAAGGGTTAATACCGCTCCACCTCTCTTTGGGGAACCTACTTAACCATGGATCCCTGTCTGTGGGTTGTAAACAAGTAAGCAGGTGACAGCTTTCAAGGCCAGAGATTCAACAGGTGCCTGTGAAGAGAGTCCTCCCTTCTTAAACTTTCTAACTTTTTGAACTTTGTAGGAATGCAGCTACATAACTTAATTGCCAATTAACTGCTGTCTAAATTATAACCTCCTAGGCTTAGTTCTTAGAAATATAGCTCTTAGGGAGGTAAACTCAAGCTATCTTGAGTTACTGCTGCCCATGGTGAAGGTCACTTACAAGGGTCTTTGTTCTACACCTGTGAACTACTTAACTTAAATTTCCTGTGTGTGGTCTTTGGACTCCTAGACCCAGAATTCAACCTCACCAGTGTTGTAATAGTTAAGAAATGATGCCCTCTTACCTATAAAAGACACATGTATCCTCAGCTTGATACCCAGAACTTCAGTTCACTAGCTCATCTGGGTCTCCCAGTGTAAATAAACCTGAGTTCTCCAACCCTCTGAGTGGTGCTTGATCTCTTGTTGAGTGTGCTTTCCATAATAATTCATTCCTGTTAACAAATTGATGCTGCCTTGATATCCATTCAATTTTGAAGATATGACTTTATCCATATTTTAATAAAAAAAAAAGTTAAGTCTAACTGCAAACCTTTCTAGTTTCAGCACTCTTGTTTGTTATCATTGTCAACCTAAAAGGCAAGCTGAGGAGCACCCAGTTTGAGAACCAAGCCAAAGTGAAGATGGCCGACCAGGAATCATGAGTTCAAGTGGTTCAGAGTAAGTGTTCAGAGTAAGTGCTCCACAGGTTTTGCTGTGTAAACTGCAATTAAAGAACAAGATGAAAGTTATGGCACACTGATGGCTACCATTCTGTTGGTGGATAAGAACAACATAGGCTGTTAACTGGCAGTCACTCATTTTAAGCTATACATTGTGGGTGGGAATTGTGATACACGTGAAGGAGGCATTCCCCAAGTTATTTATTACTCAAATGGTGTCAGAACACAGACAAAGAACTCAGTTGGAGTAGTTTGGGTTAAAATGAATCGGATTGTGGAATTCTGAAATCCATGAAGTCATGAGTGAAGCAAGAATTAAAGACAGCAGTTAGTGTAGATAGGTGATCAGGTAGATTGAGAAAAAGGAGGCTGATTTGGGTCCAGGAAGTTGGCAAACACCCCTTGGAGACTGGAATGTTCATTTCTCCAGAGCCCTTTGATTATCAAGATTACCTGTCTATACTGCCCTCCCAATAGGTAGTTAATGAAACAACTCCTGAACAGACAGAGAGATGCTCATGAATGTCCCCTGGTCTGGGCTCCCTTCCTGCCCAGCACTCCACCTTGGCTCTTCCAGCCCACCTGCTCCTCACCTTCTGGCCTCCACCATCATCTCCCAGTGTCACATATACAGGATGCGGGGAAATGAACAAGTTAAGGGAGGAGGATGCTGAAGAACAAAGGAAACTTTAGAAGTATAAAAGGGAACGGACTTCCTCAATCCACAGATTCTGCCTTTGGGTCCTTTCTTCCTCCTGGGAAGTTTTATTCTTTAAATAAAACTTCTTACTTTCTACTCTCTGCTTGCCTTGGCACTCCTCAAGTGTTGTACTTTAACATTTGAGAGCACAACTCGTCAAGGGTGGTCCCATTACCCGTATCCCACAAGCCATGTCTGCCAGGCCTGAGGTGTGTTTGAAGACCCTTTTCTTTTATTCATGTCTTTATCACTCATCCCGTGTATTACAGGTATATTTAACCCTTTACAAATATAACTTCTCTCTCTTTTACTAGGTTTTGGTTTTGTGAAACTGGTCACTGCAATGGAATTTACTATTTTCTACAGTAAAATTATAAATAGGACTCAAGTCTAAGGTGCAAAGCTGACCACATGGTTGTGAACATCCTCTCATCCCATGAATCTCCATCACAAATGTTGATTCTGACCCAACAAAAATGACTGGCTCTCTCTGCCAACTTGGTTCTAGGTTTTAGCCTCTTGGTATGGCTGTCTTCTCTTTTGAAAGTTCCTTACTTCCCTTGCCCCTTGTCCCATCTATTTACATATCTGTCCATCTATCCACTGTTACCAGATATAGGTGATTTTATGTTTTAATTTAAATCTACATTAAATTCATCTAGTGGATCATTAAACAGAAATTGTAAAAAATATGCATTAGCTCCTAGAAGCATATGTGGAGCTATCTTTGATTTTTCTATTGACTTTTGCCTATTAAAACACAAAGCAAAGCTTGATACTTTTTTTTTATTATTTTACCCAATGTATTAACATTTGTGTTCATAGATGCGGAGGATAAAAAAAATAAAATTCCCAACATGTACTTAGAACAAATATACAAGAATATTCTTTAAAATTTATAAATAATAGAACTTATAATATTTTATTCTATCTGATACAAAGTCACACACATTGAGCACAAAAATTAGTTACTGGAAAACATGTTTAGAAAGTGTCCATTAGTGATTAAGAGAGTGGGCTTCAAATTCAAGATATTAATTTAAAAATCCATGACTCTGATTGAATCTTTTATGTATAAGGTTCTTGGTTTCTTATTGAAATACTGGGGGTCCAGGAGTGAATTAACACAATTAAATTCTCATCATAGGATAAGCCCATACACACAAAAAAAATCTGTCATGGCCTATTCTGTAAAAGAAGACTGAAATAATATGAAATAGCAATTGAAACAGATAAATATACACAGTAGTAAATTGATAATGAATAGATAAGAAAGATTTACAAATCAAGTTTTCTGCATTAGAATGTCATATAAACAAATATAATGTGGCATAGCACATTAATCTGCCTTAGCTTCAAAATAACTATTTCTGTGCTATTTGCCATCAATAAAGAAACACAACAAAATCCCTAGAAATGGTGAAAATTCAAAACCTGTCCAGATAAAAATTGCTTCTATATTGATGCCATCTCTAGGGATATATTTGGAATTGAAATTCTTGTTTTGATCACCCTGACATTATTGTTCATTGGAATGAACATGAGAAATTGTTCATCAAAGACACATAAAATTTCTTAAAAGATTGGAATTTAAAACTCATCCCCAGAGCTTGTCTTAATATTGAAGCAATTTGATAGCCAGGGTTTGAATTTAAGTTCTCACGGATTGTAAATGAGAATTGTTTTCACACTGCTTACACAATACAAGGAAGACTAAATATATTTCTATACTGATATTAAGACTTGGGAAACTCACATTTCTTAAAGGTATACATATTATTTTTATATATAAATATTTTCTAATAAATACTATTTTCATTTTAATGTTCAACATTACAGGAATTAATGAAATTAAAGATATAGAAGATAAAACTAAGATTTAGTTTTTTAAAACAGTAGTGACAAAAAACTAACTCTATTCTTTCTACCAGATTTGAAAATGAGTCTAAAGCAGTATATCTTTGCTTTTTTTTTTTTTTTTGCTTGAAGTTTTAAGGGGCCCACATAATAATATAAATCATCTATATATAATGTAATATGTTACAATTACTAATTTAGAAATCTTTTTTTCTAATATCAAAGTCTTACTAAATTATTATTAAGACAAAAATTTGAAGGACATACATTAGGGATAGTTTTGAATATATTTCATGGTGTTGTTTTATTCATATAGGTACAAATTTCAGAGTAGACAATATGTGTTCAATGTGTATTTCTAAGAAAAAAGCTCTCGGTACTCTTGAACCCAGACCACTAAAATGAACTCAAGAGGAAGAGCCATTAATTCAATACATACTTTTTAAACATATGCTGGGAAAATTTATTGTCATGGTTAATATAAATGGAATTAGTACTCAAATAGGTAGAAAAGGGAAATAAAATAATGCTATTTCTCAATATGTTTTATAAAGAGGTTGAATAGCATGGAAAAGAATATAAGGGTGGGCAGCGGATATAGCTCAGTTGGTGGAGTGCTTACCTCGCATGCACAAGGCCCTGGGTTCAATCCCCAATAGCACATTAAAAAGAAAAAAAGAAAAAAAAAAGAATATATGGCAAGTCAGGGAGACTCTTTCCAAGAAGAAAGGAGGAGCCACTGACCAAAGCAGGAGCAAGAAAACTCAAACTGGCCGAGTATATTTGCCATGGAACACAGCTGAACACAGCCTGACCCCAGGAAGAGCCCAGAAAGACTGACACGGATCAGTTTACACAGAACTAGAAAAGCATTATAGGTTTGCACTCAAATTTTACAAAGGAGTTAGGAAGAGTAAACAATATTTCGAAAGAAAGTTTTTCTTCATTTCATTGGGGTAAGTAAATAGCCAGCTTGAAAGAAAAAAAGTAAATAATTTCAATGTATATTTTATAACATCTTTTTTTTTTTTTTTTTTTTTGGTCCCAGGGATTGAACCCAGACGTGCTAAATCACTGAGACACATCCCAGCCCTTTTTATTTTTTTTATTTTAAGACCAGGTCTCTCTAAGTTGCTGAGGCTGCTTTGTTTTTGTTTTTGTTTTGGGGTGCTAGGCCTTGTGCATATGAGGTAAGGCTGCTTTGAACTAGTGATCCTCCTGGCTCAGCCTCCCAAGCCTGGGATCACAGACATGCGCCACCTCACACGGTTATAATGTCATTCTCAGCATTATTTTATATGAATGGCAATCATATGAAATAAGAAATACAACCTTTTAATAAAATTCAAAAAGATATAATCATTTTACCTATGAACATTTTTGCATTACATTTTACCTATTGTTGCATTACTTAGTAATGGTGCTTCTGGAAGATCTGAATTATAATCCTGGGGATGGTTAAATTGGGGGTTTTGATCATTTGCTCAAGGCATGATGCTAATCATTATGCAGGATTGTCCCAAACCAAGGACATCCTCCTTTCTCTCTCTCTTTCTCTCTAGACTAAACATATTTCTATACTGATACTAAGACTTGGAAAACTCACATTTCTAAAGGTATACACTGTCTTTTGGATATTTTATGAAATTTTCAAGAGGCAGGCATCCTGCATTTCCCAGCTCTCATCAGTTGATCCTCTCTGCTCTTCAAACTCGTGTTTAATCATTAAGAAAATTATTTTAGATGCATATTAAAAATACGACCACATTCTAAACATCTTTAAATCATCAACATCAAAACAAACATCTCCCATCTGGGATACAAAAATAGCTGTCTGTATGATTCCTTGTTTCTGCTTTTGCCCATTTCTGCGAAGGGTGTCCCAGTCAACTCTCCATAACGTAATGGGAAACATTTTCTTCTTTTTCATTATAGGATGACACTTCCCTGCTCTCATCTTTTGACTGTTTTCCCTCTCACTTGGAATAAAACTCTACGTTCTTCCCTTTGTCTGGAGGTTGCTACAAGACCTCACCTCTGACTACCCCTCAAATTTTGTCTCCTACCACACTTTCAGGTACAAGCCCCAGGCACATGGACCTTCAGATTCTTCAGCACACAGACAGGAGACTCAGGAATCTTAGAATGCCCACCCTTCACAGGCTTCTGGAATGTGCTGTCCTGAGGTAGGTGTGGGTGAATTCCTCCTGAGTCCTGCCATTTCATGTACCTTCCTCTTTTATCTAAACCTGGGCAGCACGATTTTTCTTCACAAATCCTATTTGTCTCTTCACTTGTTGTAATCCATTGTCTCTTCTAGATGGATTCCAAGTTTCCAAGGAGAAACTTGATTTTATTTTAATCAGTTGTGTTCCTGATGCCTCAAAACGTCTAAGAAAAAATATATACTGAATTCATGTTAAATCCCTGAACAAATATTTTAATAGTAGCTTCATCCTGAATTTGAGGGGAAGAGTTAAATCCAATAAATAGTCAATGCTTACAGGATGTTTTCCTGGAAACTATTTTTGATCTTCCCATTAAGAAAAAAAGTTTCTTTTTTCTCTTTTCCCTCTTGGCCACACAACATATCGTTTTATGAAATCATAAAGTAATGAACACTATTGGTATCAAGAAGAATTCATTCCACTCTGAAAATCTTGGTCATTTTGCTACTGTTTTAATATTTGCTAAAGCAAATCTTCTAAGCTTCTTCCACTGGAATATTTTAAATACCTTATTTGTATTCTTCTTTTGAATGAGTCAAGGGAATAATATAGCCACAAAATACTTCCAGGAACTTGGCTGCAATGGGAAATTAAATATTTTAATGAAACATTAAACTATATTATTTTGCATTTTGCATTGTGTGATCTGTAATATAAATATGCCTGAGTATTAAGAAAATAAAACAACCTGAAAAATCTCTACGGGTCATAGGAAGGTATGTTAAAAAGCTAAGTCAAAGCAATAGCTTCATGAACTTTGAGCCTTCCCAAAGGGTCTGGCACAGAGAGCTGAGATTTCCATAAAGGAGAGGATGTACAACGCAGAGAAGCTGAATGTTTAACTTCCAGGCCGGTCTGGAATCAGAAGCTTATAATATTTTAATCATGATTTCATCATTTCACTTAGTGGAATTATCACAGATCTAAAATTATTTAATCTTCTGACCATTAAACTATCTTATCTGTAAAGAATACATATGTTTTTCCTCCACAACACTAACATAAATGTAGAAAATAAATTTTTTTAAACATAAAAATAGTACATATGATATATTTTTTCAATCCATAACCTCTTGATAAAAAAATTCACAATTCAATATCTATTATAAATGGTAGTATTTATTATCATCATTATTACTATTACTATTGAAGATACAAGTACATATGTTTACACTGAAAAGTAGATTTCATACTAAGATCTCAATAATTTTAAAGTTCACTGCATCATATTGTTTTATTTTCTATTTGATTTCGATTTGAGCTTTCTTGAAGAGAAGAGCTTTATGGAAATTAAGTAATTTGTTTTACTTCAAACAGCACAAGGAAAAATATGGGGTGGTGGTTTCAGCTTTTTCAAATTTTGTTCTACTATTGGTTTATTGCTTAGAATGAGCCTATTCTTTATGCCAAACTTGGTTTGCATTTTGCTTTTTTGTCAGTAAATATCTAAAAATAGAGAAATAGATTCAAAACATTTATTTTAATTCTTTTTAAAGTACGTCTAAACTTTACCCTACTATTTTCTTGGGAAATAAAGACCTACAGCAGATCTTAGACTGTTTATTTCTTCTGATGGCATGTGCGAGCAGGGTGTGTCACTGCACACGGAGTCCCTGTCTTCCTATGATGGACATGTCCAGTCATGCTGACATTATTAGCAACACTCACATTTTAATGCACAATAAAGAAAAACATTATTTGGTAGTTATGATTTTAAACATAATTGCAGCAAATGTTGGTATATACATGAATATGATGATATATATGAAGTACCAATATATTAACAATAAGTCAACTTTTTTATTAACATATAGTTATTTTTAAAACTCTGCCCAGGGCATATAATGAAATAAGTGGGAATTTACCTTTAAAATTGGATTGCTTAATATAACTTAATAAATGGTTTGAGGGCTACACATTACAAATTAATTTACACATTTAATTCCTAGAGAAAATAGTACTGAAAAAATAAGTTTTTTTTTTAAATCATTTTTTATATTTGTTTTTTACTTCTTGGTTGACTCACTATCACAAAGATAAAAGTGTAATGTTTGTGAAAGAAAAATTTGGTCAGTTTTTTGAATACAAATTTTCACTGAATTCAAAAATATATTATTTTAGTTTCCTTTCTATTCTGGTTTGGATCAGGAAGGTCCCCCAAAGGCCATGTGCTGAAGGTTTGGATTCCAAATGGTGGCACTGTTGGGAGGTGGTGGAAAGTTTGGGAGGTGGGGCCTAGTGAGGGGAGTAGGACTCTGGGAGTGTGTCCTTGAAGGGTGCCTGTTGACCCTGGCTGCTGTCCTTCTTTCTCTCTCTCCACCTCTGTCTTCTATAAGGTGAGCAGCTTTGCTCTGCCTGCCCTCTCTGCCATGACACTCTGCCTCACCTCAGGCCCAGACACAATGGAGACAAGTGACCCTGGACAGAAACCTCTGACCATGAGTCATAATAAACATTTCCTAATTTTCGCTGATTCATCTCAGCTATTGTGTCATAGTAAACAAAAGCTAACTAAGAGTCACATTGGAAAATAAAGTCTAAATAATTAGATGTGGAATGGTGTTCATTTGGTCTATTACAGTACACAATTTGCAATGAAGAACAATGATTTAAGCATGAATGCTCTTCTACATAAAATTGCATTTTAGTGAGGTAGAACACACTTGAAACCATCGGCACACTGGCAGTTGTATAAAATTGCATATTTAATTAGACTATATATTTTTAATGTTATCTTATCTAAACACCTTTAAGGATTAGTTTTTGAAACTTCTTTGAAGATGTAAATTTCCAAAGAGCAGCAGTTAGGTGCTCCATTCTGTTCCTACCACAATCAAGTTCAGCTTTTAAGGACATTGCCAGTGGAGGTTTTCATCCGCAACCCTCAGTCCCACCGCTCATTCCCTTCCACAAAAAGGGAAACCTGCAAATCAAATCACAAAATTATCTGCACTACTGAGATGATAAAGCTTTAACTTCATTCCTTATTCCGTTTTATAGCTTCATTTAATTTCTAAGAAGAAGTGAGAAGTCCATATTTTAGAATTTAATGTGTACATTGAACTGGTAGAATATCTAACTTTCCCAACTCACACACACAGAAAAGAAAGAGAAAGGTTTGGGTAAAGGATGGAAAAGCATCGTGCAGACAGGAGTACAACGCAGAGGTGGAAGAGGAGGACCCAGCCCAAACGACACCCCTGCTTCCTGAATGCCTGACTTCACTGACAGTATTCAGTGTTGAAATTCTGCTGCTCTCTTTTAAGAAATTACCCCTGAAAACCTGATAGTCATCATGGAATTTAAATATATATTTTCAAAAGCAAAAAAAAAAATGTGTTAAGTACCTACATATAAAAATATGCATCCATATATATTTGTACTATATAATACATAAGGTAGAATTTGATAATAGTCTCTTGTTTTTACATGATGTAATGGTGAAGCTTTTCCAGAGAAACAGACCAATAGGATATATTGACATTAAAAAGGGGTTTTGTTCAAAATGAGCACAAGTTTTAGGAACCAGAGCCTCCGAGGTGCAAGAGCAGGAGATGGATATTACTGTTCAATGAGACACACACACACACACACACACACACACACAGAGAGAGAGAGAGAGAGAGAGAGAGAGAGAGAGAGAGAGAAAGAGAGAGAGAGAGAGTGTTAGTTTTTAGCTTTTGTTCTATTTGGGCCTAAACATATTGAATGATTGAATGATTCCTTTCCAAACTGATGAGGATGGAAAGTCTTCACTCATTCTATAGATTCAAATGCTATATTCTTCTGGATTTACCCTCATAGACACACCCAGGTATAATATCTTAACAATTACCTGCTCATCTTAGTCCATCTACTGACATATAAGATTAAAACAAATGAGTTTTTACTTTTTTAAATAAATTGGTTTATATCATTATCATTTAATTATACATATAAATTATCATTTATATCATTGAATTATTTTAAATCTTTAAGAATATATTTTGCTTATATAATCTGCTCACATGGCAAACATTCACAAATTATTCTTTTGGTATGGTTTATGTGCAATATTTTTGAGGAGTTTATACTCTACAGGTGTAATACAAAATAGTTAATCAAGCTAATATTGTAGGAAAGATAAAGTTTCCACGCACTTGAGGAAATATGTATTTCTTTGCAAAATTACGGATATGTAGTAAAGAAATTGAATTTATCCTCAATTTTGAAAAAATGGTGATTTCCTTGAAGCATACTTACCAATAACAAGACATAACATGAGTAAATTGAGAACCTTGAAAATCCTTAATTAGAGCAGTTCAAGTTTTCACTATCAAACTTGAATTTCAAGCTAATTATTATTTTTTGCCTTTAAGAAGTTGCTGACAAATGGTTTGTAGTTTAAATTAAGAAATTGAATAAAATTTAAAATAGTAACAAGATTTGGGCTGAGAAAAAGACTGACATAAATATCTAGTGGGCTCTGAAACACTTTAACATATTTAAAAATTAAGGACAGCATAAAATTGTACTCTAGGTATATCTGTGAATTCTGATGAAAAACAGCACTTTTTAAAATTAAGCATTTGAAAATTCAGATATTTTTCTCTCTGTTGGATATTACTCTGTTGAATATATGACTATGTGTGTGAGTAAATGCAAACTATACTTACGTAATATCTTGTAAACATACATTACCTATTTCTATGTGCCATGTATTTAGCTGCATATATTAGCATTGTGTTTATATCAAATGTATTTAGCGCTATATGCCAAAATGCCTTAAGTAAAATTCTAATATAATGTTATTTTTCCAAATGATATGCTTTTTATTAATATGTGTGCATGTGTGTGTGCGTGTGCACACACAAGTTTTTCTCACCATCATTTCTTGGACATGATTTTGTTTATTTCTGACTTTGTGTACTCCCTTTATTTTTCTATTCCTCAACAGATTCATTCATTCTTCTGAATGATTCTCTACATTAAAGTCCACAGAATATTTTTGCATTCAAATTAGCCAGGCATTTTTGTTGCTTGTTCTAAAGAATTAATATAAATAAATAGGGAACTGTTTGTTGTAGATGGGAAAAAAGTCAACATGCATTCCAAGAACCGTGGAGGCAATACCTGTTTTGTAAGAGCAAAATAACTCCAGAACAAAAAGACTTCCTCTTGAAATATAGATATTATGGATATACAAGAAAAGCTAAGAACAGAGAGAGAGAAAGTGAAGAACTGTAGCTGGTCATAAAGCATAATCAAAGAGACAGAGTAGACTGATTTCCTTGGGGATAAAGGACACTATGGCCGACATATTGGTGTCTCCACCAGTTATATTCACCTGTGCATGGAAAGGCAGTCTGAAGAGACACAGGGCTTCTCTTCAGGCCAAAGTTGAGGGGGGATTGCCTCTGGCTAGTCATGTATCACTATCCCAGGCAGATGTGCACAGCTGCTGCTTACACCTGAGAAAGCTAATTAGCTAATTAAATTCTTAGGAGTGGCAGGAAAACAAGCCTGAGGTATAAGATTTGCCCCAGCTGAGTTGTATGCTGTTCTACTAGAAAGAAAGTGAGTTTCAAGCTCTTGCTAGGAGGAAAGAAAGCAGGAGAGGATATTATTTCAAGAGAGAATTTTAGAAGTTAAGTATAAACAGAAAGTATACTGTATTAAACAACAAGGGGAAGAATACATACTTGTTCCTTTTAAATTGGTGTTATTATTTTAAGTAAATTCATGTTTGTGCCAATATTTCTAAATTAGACTTTTTATTATATAAAACATAAATTTATTCCACTTAGTTATACATACCTAGAAAAAAAAGAAAATTGCCCTAGACTGTCTGACTTCCTAGGGCCCATGGTCAGTTGTTAATTCAGTCTCCAAGGTCAGAATCTATACATTTGTATGATTGGGTTTTGTTGACTGCTCTGTCCAAGGTATATTTACGTGTTGCACATTTCCCACTCATAATTCACGTAATTATGGCAAACTCAGAATGCTAAAATTACTTCAGCTACAAGGTCAAATTTTATTTTGCCTTACAACTCTTGATTAGGTAACTTGTTAATGTAGTTTTCTTTTTATATATTAGGTACAAAAATTATTTTTGCATACACATGTAGAGAGCACTTAGTTATATACACAATATCCTAACTTAAGAAGCTTGAGCTGTAATTGAAATTATATGTATTTTAAAATACAGACGTCTGTAATTTTGTTAAAAATATAATCTAACATTTATTTTGTTGTGAAGTACTAATTCTCAACAATAAAGCTTTAAAAAATATATAGAAATGCTTCAACCCTTTGATGTTTACAGAAGTATGAGAACTAAAGTAAACCATTTGCATCCAAGATAAAACTAATGAATTTATATAAACCATTTTTCAAGAATGAAAGAATCTGTTGGGAAATAGAAAAATAAATTTAATGACCAGTGAGTCATTAACTCACTGCAGTTTGTGAGAGAGGGAGAGATGACATGTGCAAACTGAAAAAATGCCTTAAAGACACCTGAATGATATCTTAGGGGAAGTGTGTAATGACTTCACAAACAAAACCTTGAAAGTTGTTTTTGACTGATTACCAGTATATTTTTAAATTTTTCTTGCTACCTCTTGAAAGGAAAGGAAATGTTTTGTTTTTCCAAATAATAAACTATCCTCTGCATTCAAATTCTAATCACAAAACATTTAAGAATCTTGAAATAAAGGGGAAAAAAACGACAAGAAGAGGATAACTGCCAAGCCCTTACAATACTACATTCTTATAAATTGTGTGTAAAGTGACCCAGTGTGTGTTTTGGTTGCTTGGACCTGATGATGGAAATAGCCCTGTGCTTCCTTTTGTGAGGTCAGTAGAGCTGGTATAGAAAGAGACATTTTGCTTTTGTAACTTCTTAAACAACACATAATCATTAGAGAGACAGCTATAGTCTCTATACTTCATAATTTCCCATGAATATGCTTATTTAAAGACATAGTATTCAACCTGGGCCAGAAATTATTTCTCTTGTCTCTTAGCAGGCAAAAATTCCATGAACACGAGTATGAAAAAATTCTTCCAACATCAAATATAACTAGAAATTCTTCAGAAAATTTAATAGAAAATGGTATATTTAATAAAATGAAATGTCAGAAATGCTACATTCATTTGTGATTTTTATAGTTAATCTTAACTTTTACATTAAATATAAGCTTTAAGGTATAAATACTAAAACTTATGCTATCAGGTAGAACAATAGTACTTGCCATATAATTCACCAAATAGTACAATTTGTCAGGAAATATAAATAATTTTGTCCTGGATATTGTAACATGAATTAATTTTCTATGAAATTGGTTCATGGAAGCTTATATCTTTCAATAATTTCATTAGTAGTTAATATTTTGTTAGTTTGTCTAACCAATATAATGGATGCTATTGGAATAAGACCGCGTTGTATGAAGGGAGGAGGTCCTCTTCTTTACCAATGAGTTCATGGATATGGGAAATTATAGTATATTTTCATGTATTCTGAACCTTGTCTAGCTGCTTATTTTTGCACATAAATTTACATAATATTTATCATCATCAGTGGCCTACGTGCCATAAAGTAGCTTAAAGTTGTGTTGATTTTTTAAGATTGTAATCTTTTGCAAATACCCCAATATATGCTTACATAGAATTTTTAAGTCTTTATTTCACACATGAAATATGGATTCAGCAGTGTTTTCAAGTTAAAGTGACCTTGGCAAGCCCTTAAACTTTCCAGAGCTCAATTTTCCTATTTCCAAGATGTGATAACAATACCTGCCCCTGTTTACTTTGAAGAGAGTGAAAATAAAAAAGATAAGGTAGATTCTCCCAGGGTCTAAAATAGCCCCTGATAGTAAATGAAATACTTCATAGAAACTGAATTACCTCTTCCCAGCTGCTAAGTAAAATTTAAGTCATTAAGTCAAAAACATTTTAGAAACTCAAAGTACAGAAGTACAAATGCAACATAAAAACTAAATTAAGATTTACTTTCGTTTGGAAACACAAAAGACAA
>JAJEJO010000384.1:1037813-1080818 GCA_020662805.1 Glaucomys volans | reverse complement strand
GAAATATAGATATTATGGATATACAAGAAAAGCTAAGAACAGAGAGAAAGAAAGTGAAGAACTGTAGCTGGTCATAAAGCATAATCAAAGAGACAAAGTAGACTGATTTCCTTGGGGATAAAGGACACTATGGCCGACATATTGGTGTCTCCACCAGTTATATTCACCTGTGCATGGAAAGGCAGTCTGAAGAGACACAGGGCTTCTCTTCAGGCCAAAGTTGAGGGGGGATTGCCTCTGGCTAGTCATGTATCACTATCCCAGGCAGATGTGCACAGCTGCTACTTACACCTGAGAAAGCTAATTAGCTAATTAAATTCTTAGGAGTGGCAGGAAAACAAGCCTGAGGTATAAGATTTGCCCCAGCTGAGTTGTATGCTGTTCTACTAGAAAGAAAGTGAGTTTCAAGCTCTTGCTAGGAGGAAAGAAAGCAGGAGAGGATATTATTTCAAGAGAGAATTTTAGAAGTTAAGTATAAACAGAAAGTATACTGTATTAAACAACAAGGGGAAGAATACATACTTGTTCCTTTTAAATTGGTGTTATTATTTTAAGTAAATTCATGTTTGTGCCAATATTTCTAAATTAGACTTTTTATTATATAAAACATTAAATTTATTCCACTTAGTTATACCTACCTAGAAAAAAAAAAATTGCCCTAGACTGTCTGACTTCCTAGGGCCCATAGTCAGTTGTTAATTCAGTCTCCAAGGTCAGAATCTATACATTTGTATGATTGGGTTTTGTTGACTGCTCTGTACAAGGTACATTTGCGTGTTGCACATTTCCCACTCATAATTCACATAATTATGGCAAACTCAGAATGCTAAAATTACTTCAGCTACAAGGTCAAATTTTATTTTGCCTTACAACTCTTGATTAGGTAACTTGTTAATGTAGTTTTCTTTTTATATATTAGGTACAAAAATTATTTTTGCATACACATGTAGAGAGCACTTAGTTATATACACAATATCCTAACTTAAGAAGCTTGAGCTGTAATTGAAATTATATGTATTTTAAAATACAGACGTCTGTAATTTTGTTAAAAATATAATCTAACATTTATTTTGTTGTGAAGTACTAATTCTCAACAATAAAGCTTTAAAAAATATATAGAAATGCTTCAACCCTTTGATGTTTACAGAAGTATGAGAATTAAAGTAAACCATTTGCATCCAAGATAAAACTAATGAATTTATATAAACCATTTTTCAAGAATGAAAGAATCTGTTGGGAAATAGAAAAATAAATTTAATGACCAGTGAGTCATTAACTCACTGCAGTTTGTGAGAGAGGGAGAGATGACATGTGCAAACTGAAAAAATGCTTTAAAGACACCTGAATGATATCTTAGGGGAAGTGTGTAATGACTTCACAAACAAAACCTTGAAAGTTGTTTTTGACTGATTACCAGTATATTTTTTAATTTTTCTTGCTACCTCTTGAAAGGAAAGGAAATGTTTTGTTTTTCCAAATAATAAACTATCCTCTGCATTCAAATTCTAATCACAAAACGTTTAAGAATCTTGAAATAAAGGGGAAAAAAACTACAAGAAGAGGATAACTGCCAAGCCCTTACAATACTATATTCTTATAAATTGTGTGTAAAGTGACCCAGTGTGTGTTTTGGTTGCTTGGACCTGATGATGGAAATAGCCCTGTGCTTCCTTTTGTGAGGTCAGTAGAGCTGGTATAGAAAGAGACATTTTGCTTTTGTAACTTCTTAAACAACACATAATCATTAGAGAGACAGCTATAGTCTCTATACTTCATAATTTCCCATGAATATGCTTATTTAAAGACATAGTATTCAACCTGGGCCAGAAATTATTTCTCTTGTCTCTTAGCAGGCAAAAATTCCATGAACAAGAGTATGAAAAATTCTTCCAACATCAAATATAACTAGAAATTCTTCAGAAAATTTAATAGAAAATGGTATATTTAATAAAATGAAATGTCAGAAATGCTACATTCATTTGTGATTTTTATAGTTAATCTTAACTTTTACATTAAATATAAGCTTTAAGGTATAAATACTAAAACTTATGCTATCAGGTAGAACAATAGTACTTGCCATATAATTCACCAAATAGTACAATTTGTCAGGAAATATAAATAATTTTGTCCTGGATATTGTAACATGAATTAATTTTCTATGAAATTGGTTCATGGAAGCTTATATCTTTCAATAATTTCATTAGTAGTTAATATTTTGTTAGTTTGTCTAACCAATATAATGGATGCTATTGGAATAAGACCGCGTTGTATGAAGGGAGGAGGTCCTCTTCTTTACCAATGAGTTCATGGAAATGGGAAATTATAGTATATTTTCATGTATTCTGAACCTTGTCTAGCTGCTTATTTTTGCACATAAATTTACATAATATTTATCATCATCAGTGGCCTACGTGCCATAAAGTAGCTTAAAGTTGTGTTGATTTTTTAAGATTGTAATCTTTTGCAAATACCCCAATATATGCTTACATAGAATTTTTAAGTCTTTATTTCACACATGAAATATGGATTCAGCAGTGTTTTCAAGTTAAAGTGACCTTGGCAAGCCCTTAAACTTTCCAGAGCTCAATTTTCCTATTTCCAAGATGTGATAACAATACCTGCCCCTGTTTACTTTGAAGAGAATGAAAATAAAAAAGATAAGGTAGATTCTCCCAGGGTCTAAAATAGCCCCTGATAGTAAATGAAATACTTCATAGAAACTGAATTACCTCTTCCCAGCTGCTAAGTAAAATTTAAGTCATTAAGTCAAAAACATTTTAGAAACTCAAAGTACAGAAGTACAAATGCAACATAAAAACTAAATTAAGATTTACTTTCGTTTGGAAACACAAAAGACAAATTTCTGTCTTTTAAATAAATATAAACTTGGAAAGAAAAATGGGAGGAGGCAGAAATTACTATTCGTAAATAATAATAACTTAGGTGTAGTGTTTTTTGCAGTTTACAAATCCCATCACGCATTTTATTCAAATGGAGTCCCCAAATAATCATTTGAAATAGTGTTGTGGAATGCACTGTGGCAGAAGTGGAGTGCCCTCAGACCCTCCCTTAAGAAATGCTTATTCATCCAAAGCCTACAGTGTGGCCAGCTGCCCTGACTTTTAAGCCAAGATTATTTTTTCCCCACCACAAGCCTTAGCCAATGAACAGCAAGGTAGTGACTGAGAACATCCTCTTTCCAAGATGACCCCAGCCAGGAACAAAGAGCAGTGGTATTCACTAATTCAATACCATCCAGCTTCACCTTCCTCAATAGGGAGTTTGTACTCTGGAGCTCTGACTGGGTTGGCACTCCTATCTGAATCAAAATCAATTGGTTATCTCTAGCTAATCCTCCTATACTTTCTGAGTTAGAAAAACTACTTAAAGGAGGAAAGATTTATTTGGGTTCATGGTTTAAGGATTTTGGTTCATAGTCACTAAGCTCTGTTATTTCAGGGCCTATAGTTAAATGTTCTGTATGTATTTGTTAAGATCCTGAATTAGGAATTATGGAGAGATTGAGATTATTAGAAATGGAAAATGACAAACCCCCCAAAATAAGGAGGCCTGAGAAAAGGGAGTAAAAAGAAAGTCATGCACTGACAGCCTTCATCTCCCAAAACAAGCATTTCTAGATGCTGACTGCAGGAGGGGAGGAAGTGGTTCATCACATCTAAAATGACAGTCTCTGGGAGGCATTGATCTCCCCCAGAGTAAATCATCTCCAGATGCAGAGCACAGACCCCCGACCCAAAGAGTTCAAATTCCTGAACACTCAAACCAACACATTCATTAATCAATAAAACAGACCCCAAATTCCTGACTGACCAAGAAAGCTGATATGTTCACTAGACCACCCCTCAAAATAACCTGTATAAACCCAGTCCCTTTCTTTGTTCAGTGGCTCATTTTCCACCAGGAAAGTGGGTCCATGGATGCCATTTCATCTCTGTACTCCCTGTTCCCAAGTGAGACTACTTTCCAAAATAAACTGCTGAGATGATTTGTGAGATTTGTGTCCTGCCCAGTCTTTTTGTGCTAACAGTGATGGTTCAATTTTCATGTCAACTTTGCTATGCCTTGGAACCCAGACATTTAGGCAAACACCAAGTTAGATGTTCCTATGAAGGTATTTTTAGATTAGATTAACATTTAAATCAGTGGACTTCTATTAAAACAGATTAATCCCATACTGTGGATGGGTCTCTTTCAATCTGTTGAAAACATTAAGAGAAAGGACAGAAGTTCCCTGAGGAAGAGAGAATTTTTTTTTTTTTTTTTTTTTTTTTTTTTTTTGGTTTTGAACCTGGGGGCCTTCCACCCCGGGGCCCCACCCCCGGCCCGATTTTTTATTTAGAGACAGGGTCTCACTGAGTCGCTTAGGGCCTCACTAAGTTGCTGAGGCTGGCTTTGAACTCATGATCCTCCTGCCTCAGCCTCCCAAGTGCTGGGATTACAAGTGTGTGGCACAATGCCCAGCCAGGAAGAGAGAATTCTAACTCCAGATTAGCTCTGGATTTGGCACAGTACCATCAACCTTCCCTGGGCCTTTAGAGTGCCTGTCTGTCCAGCGAGCTCACACTTGTCAACCCTGCAATCACAAGAGCCTGTTCCTTATAATACATCTGCATGTATAGACATCCTCCTGGATCTTTTTCTGTGGAGAAATCTCATAGTCTTTTCATTCTTACCTGGTATAAATATTGAGACAAGTATATGCCAATGGGATCGTGTACATTTTGGTACTCTTTATATAATCTTTGGCAAAATACATTCACATTTACACACCCTAACACACAGAATGGAAGAGAAAAGGGAGAGTACCCATATATTCCATCTTTAATTTCAAATACCACTGTAGAAACAGAGATTTATAACATCAACTATTGCATAATTGTAAGATTCTTAGGAAGATTACCTGACATAAAGAATGTAAATTGCCTATCCCACTTCCTTATGAATAAATAATACAATGTGGGAGACCCATTCCTAGCAGAGAGGGTTTTGAACTAGGATGGCCAATAAGAACAACTTGAAATCTTAAAAGAATATTTTTAAAAATGTGCTTGCTGGGATCAGAGAACTCTCAAATAATAAAGCTCTATAACCCAGATGACAGAAATTGGAGTGGTGAAAGGCGAACTTGGCACTGCTGATCACTTCAAACATTATTTGGTTAAAATCATGATTTGATTAAAAAAGGGAGTCAATGAAAATTCGATAAGCTGAATAAGAAAATCTGTTAAGAAGACTCTACAGAACTTTACAGATTTTAGGTAGTTTTACTAGGCAAGACAAAATTGAAGGTAAATGATTTCCAAAGAGGAAAATGATCTTAAAGAAAACAGCTTAAAGTGGGAAATATGAAGATCACTGTAGGACAAGGTGCTCTAATGAGAACATTTTCCAGAGCATAGTCACAGATTCAAGAGTAGTTTAGTGTCAGAATAGATTGAGATAGTATGTTCCCAGAACACTAATCTAACATTTACCCCAATCAGCTTTTGTAAAACATTGCTCAAAAGATCTCCACATTTTCATGCAAAATATCTGACATTAAAAATAACAAGCAATACACCATTACATATGACCTGACATGAAACCAACTGAAAGAAATAAAAAGAATACAAAAATATGTGGAGATATACATTTATCAGTTATAAGCAATAATTTTATTAAAATGTCTGTACAAGATGAAAACTGACAAGGTAAAGATTGTCAGCAGAGAAAGATAAATGGTAAGGCAATAGCTAAATGAGAAATTCTGAAATGTAAAATAAGTAAAACGAAATTCAGAATCTTGGGGTGGGTTTTAATGTAGATAAAAAAAACTGAAGAAAGACTGAGTGGACTGCAAAATACTCAAAGTACAGAGCCCAAAGCTCAGAGTGATAATATACAATTAATAATGAAAAATAACTTTCCTTAATAATATTCTCCAATAATTTATATAAGGCATCAGAATGCATTAGAAATGATTCAGGGTCACAGATAAAATGAGGAGGACATGGGAATGAAACATTCATTGAAATAATGATGGATCATTTCCAAAATGTGTGACAAATTAAACAAAATATTAAGATGGTCCCCAAAAAGTACATTTGCAGAGTTTCCATCATTTGCATTTCCAAAGTAAGCAAACTAATCTATGATTTCATAATAGTTTACTTCTTAGGAGGAGGACTGAGTGACCAATTGGAGAGAACAAGAGAATATTTCTGGTTTTATGCACTGTTGCCTATTCTCTTAATTATAATTCATAAAGTAGTGCACTAATAATTTATGTACTTCTTTATGTGTTTATAATATTGAGCCCAATATGACATATGATACTGTTATCACTATTTCTTCATATATGATTGAAATTATTAACATCTTATCCAATACTTTTGTCAAGGAAAACCCAAGAAAAGAAAATAAATATAAATGGTGAAAAACTATTGCCCATTTGTGTCATCTTCAAAAATCTTTACCATTCTTCCAGTTAAAAACTTGATATCAGCCAGGCACAGTGGTACACACCTGTAATCCCAGTGGCTAGGGAGGCTGAAGCAGTAGGATCACAAGTTCAAAGCCAACCTCAGCAACCTAGCGAGGCCCTAGGCATCTTAGTGAAACCTCATCTCTAAATAAAAATGTAAAAAATGTGCTTGGGATGTGGCTCAGTGATTAAGTGCCCCTGGGTTCAATCCCCTGTACTTAAACAAACAAACAAACAAAAAACAAACAAAAACTCTATATCAATCTACGAGGAGCTCCTTTTACTTCATTCTCATGTGAGAGTCCTTATTCTGGAAACCTTGTGAACAGAGATTGCCTACCCAGGACTGAATGCATTCTGAGAGATTTCTACATATGTTAGGAAACAAAATTCTTCCAAGATATTTTTCACTCCTTTCTGCCTTTCTCTAAATTCTTCTAAACTCTCCTACTCTCTCCCTATTTCACCCTCATATATCAATAAATTCCACCGGTATCATTTTTCTTTCTTTGAAATACCCACAAAAAATGCATAATGAAAAAAACAAGCATTGATGTCAAGATATTCTATGTTATGGAAAACTGTGCAATTTATCCTAGAATTCAGGTGATGATTAGGTTTAGAAAAACCTTATACCAAATATAATTATAATAATTTAACAATCTTCATTAAAAAGTTAAAAATCAAACCTTGACCCTAGGTATTCAAAAGAAAATAGAAATTAAATTGATAAAATTACCAGTTGTATATTTCAGATAAAATTGGAGCAAGGTCAAAATTAATAATAACTTTTCATTACAAATTGATTTATGTTGCTTTTAAACTGTTATCATTCCATATACTTTTAGATATTGATGAAATAAATGTTGACAAATGTAAAAGACCAAAGGTATTTAGGTTTTTTGTTCTTTTTATGCTGGAAGATGGTGTGTTTTAATAGCAAATTCAGTTTTGTAGATAAGGTCATCTTGGAAATCAGGATTCTTTTTTGATTCATGCAGAGTCATGTATTAATCACTTGAGATTTGGATAAAAGGGATTTAAGATTACTCCTTTCTCATTTAGAGATAATTGCTTTAATAACTTGCTCTCCAGTTTGTCTTCAGAAAATCAGCTTTGTAAATTAGGTGTCTTCTGAAGGTCCTCAGGTGTACACAATGTCAAATTTTGTATTAACTGAAGAGTATTTTCGATCAAAAGAAGAAATTCCATCTGTGCTGATGTTCCATGCATGGCTGCAGAAATATATTTAATTTCCACATCTATATTAATCATCAGGTGAACAAAGTTGACAGCATGACAAGTTAAGGATTATCTCCTTTTCCCAGTAGAAGGATGTGGAGCTTCCCATAAAGTTGGCGAGATAAAATTTGAAAAACTGTATATTTATAATGAAATATATATATAGGACATTAATCGATTTATATAGCAGTATCTGGTTCTAATGTTGTCATTTACATTATTTTATGCATTTAGTTATTTTCCACCCACATATGAACTAGACTAATGAATCCTTCAGAAAAAATTTGACTTGACTTGAAATATGTAGCAATATAAACCTCTAATTGTTGTATGAATGATTGCTTCTCAAGACACCAGGTCATGACCACTACCTTGTTATAATCAGAATTTAATTGTGGAATAAAGTTAGTTATGAAGAGTTGATGACTCCCGAATGCTGTTACAGAGTCACTCTCAGTATCCACATTAAGCATGCATGCTTTAATTCTTACGTGTCCAGAAAAAGCAAGATGATCCTTGTACCAACCCTTCCTATCTCTATGTACTTGGTTTCCCTGTCTCTGTTTCTTTGTTCTATTTTTTTTGAATAATGGCTACTGTGTTCTGTTTTTAAAATGTCTTGATACTCTCCTATAGTATTTAATATTATAAATTAAGAAAAACATTAACATAAAAATGTAGATTTCTTCAAATAAGTGGATAATAGTTAGACCTACGACTCTAAAGTACATAGCTCATTTTAATATACTGCTAAGATATTTATAGTCCCTTAAGTAAGGATGCATGGAAACCACCTTTTGTAGTGGAAAACATACTGATTCAGTTGATCTTCTGTAGAAAAGGACAATTCATGTCATTTTAGGCAACAATTTGATTACTGATATACATTAATACTGATACATATTAACAATTTTATGGCTGATACATATTTAATGAAATAGTTATGCCAATACATTTTATTTTTTTCTGTAAAGTATCCAGTATAATTAGCCAGGCAAAGTAGCAGTATTATTTCAATTGTTAAAAAAATGTTTTTACATGTAAAATAAACTACCGAATAAATATTTATAAGAACCAAATCATATAATTTTCATTTATGAATAATATACCACTAAGAAAAACAATTTTTATTTCTCTTAAAATTGTTATGCTTTTGTTTTACATATAAATAAAGGTGTTACCTAATTTAATTTACTTTTAGCACTAAGCTTTAAATAGTAATAGTTGCATAAAAGATAAGTCACTGAATTCTAAATTTGTAGTGTGTTAAGAATATTAACTTGTTCTTGACTCTATAGTTCTATTTTGGAAAGGATATATCTGAAAATGTCTAAGAAGAAATTTTAAAACTTTAGTAACTGTGTACTTAAGTTAAAATATAATAAAATGAGTATTCAGATTTTTCCCTTTTATTTTTAGAAATGGACTGATAACATTTGGGAAACTATTAATTTAAATGATTTATTGTCTAATTACTTGAAATTCCAGAATGAATAGAAGAGATAAACAAAAGAATGAAATATATATTCTATCTTCAGCTCTATAGTATCGATAGTATAAAGCACACGTTTATATGAAATGATATGTCAGAATAGACTGTTATAGAATTGACAGAGTTGTTGATTTTGATGATAAATATTTAAAACTGTACTTTAGGTGGGTGAATATCTTTCAAAAAAAGCATGTAATGTAAAAAGACTGACATTAAACTATTTTTAAAAATAAAATAATGTTGAATAAATGCACTATGACATTTAAAATGATGTGCAAGAAACCAGTAATAGAAATTTAAATGTAGTAACTGCACAATTGAGAATTCTGCTATGGAGGAAAAGTGAAAAATTCTTGGTAGGTAGAATGACTCAGGGTAGAGTTAAATCTCCAGACTCAAATCTATCTTCACTGTTCAGAATACAGGCACTTTATGCAAACTATTTTTCTCTTATATTCCATAAAAGATAGATTGATAATCTATCTGTTGATAATGTCCAACCTCAAAATCATTTGTGATATATTACATCTGACTCTATACCCAAAAGAGAAGATATCACCTTCATCCCAGGTCCGAAGTCTTTAGGACTTGACTCATTTATCTGAATTCGTTCTTCCCAGGTCATTTAGTTACCTAGGGTTCCATCATCTCACCCAAAGTCTTTGAAGTAAAAGGCAAAGACAGCTGTCAATCATAATAGTTATTTCAAATCAATGATCTTCTTCCTATTGTTCTGTGGATGATGTAAAACTTCCTATTTCTATCAAATCTACTTTGCATTTCTTAAGTAGCATTTCTATATTCCCACAAAAGTTATCAGACCCTCCAATCTTAGAACATATTAGGCACCAATTCTTGGGTTAGCTGTTCCCATGGTTGACCTTCATATGAATCACTTTTTGTTTGTTTGTTTGTTTTGGAAATTGAAAGAATATCTCCATTTTCCAGAGTTTGTTCTTAACAATTTTTTAAAGAACTTACTATCAAGCAGAAGTAGGTTCTGGACATAAAAATAAAAAAAAAAAAAAAGAGAGAGTAGAATAATATTTGTGGCAATTAGAGGAAGCAATAAAGAGAAGTGATTATGAAACCACAGAACAGTGAGTCTGTTAGTAAATGGCAACCCTTGACACATTGCAAGAAGTGAATAAATATTTACTTTTCTTAATTCAAATAATAATTAATGAGGCTTGGAGAGGCTGGTAGAAATTTTACTTCTTTATCAACTGTCTTTTGTGATTACCATAAAATATCATGGAAAAAACACAGTACTTGTACAGCAGATATCAAGAAAAGTATTAGTTAGTAAATCAAAGTCTAAATAAAAGAGTAAATCTTTATCAAAGAAGTTGCTGAGTAGTTGATAGTAGATGAAGATCAAAAGAATTTAAAACTTCTCTAAAGTATCTGATGTGTACATACAGGAGAGTAGTTTTGTCAACTAAAAATGCAAAGGAAAACTAGAGAGGAAAAATTTAAGACATGTGTGGTGAAAAATATGACTTTTCCTTCACACACAGGTTAGGTTATGTCTGTAGTATAAGATCAAATGTGCAATTGAAAATTGCACATTTGAGTGAGAAGTTCGGACTGTCCATTTGTGAATCAGTGTTTAATCAACCATTGGGTAAGAGATTGGAAAACAGTGGAAGAGCAAAGAAAATGCAGGATTCCAAAGATTTAAGATCTTATTTCAGCTCTGTAACACCTAGAGAGGAATGACTATTTGATGCCATTACCCTCTGTGGAGAGGAGTGATTGGACTCATGGAGTCTTTCTGACTCCCTTCTGGCTGCATTGGGCTGGAACTGTCTGTGCAAAAGTGTAGGTGGAGATGGCCCAGTTGCTAGGGTGACACCAGCCAAGAAAACTCTGTGCAAAGGCTCAGAGTTGTCAGTCAGGACCTTGAGCTCAGGCACCAGCTCCCAGGGATAGAATTCAAGCAAAACAAGGTGACCCTAATGTTTCCCCACTCCTACATCCATTAGTCTGCCTACTTTGCTGAAACTTTCCCACAAATAACCTTTTGATGAAATCTATATAATAAAACTGGTTAAGTTAGCTCTGGGTCAGTCAAACTCTATCAGGGGTTGACTGCCCACCTGATCCCAGCTTTTTCTATATGGGTGTCTGTTTGTCTTTTCTTCATCTGCCACCACCTCTTGTCCTGTTTAAATTAAGGGCTGCGACTGAGAGTGGAGATGAGGCTGCACTAACTCTCCATGTCAGAATCCCAAAGTGGATGGTGTCACTAGGTAAAAAGCAGCAGCAGTGTCTAACCTGGAGCACCTGCATCCCCTGGAGTCCTGCAAGCAAATGAGGAGGCCAAGGGGTTAACATCTTGTAATTGCATCTGCATTTATGCAATTTGGAGGTAGTTGGACTAAAAAAAATGAGAATATTTTAAATATGGAAAAGATGTGAACCCCTCTGTTCATAAAGTGCTGCACAGTGTCTATAGTTAGAATGCTGGGAAAGATGAAGGAACCATTGGACAACTAAGCAGTGTTAGAGTTTTCACTTTCATGTCCTAACTGGTGATAGGATGGACAGTCTTTCAAGAAGGAATCCAATGTCCAGTGTGTTTTGTAACATGCAATGTCAAATAATAATGAAACATATGCTGACTAGTTCACCATGAGGTCCTTTCAACGTTCATAAGTATGCAAATTCAGAATGACTCAGTTGACTTGGAACTCTCAAATACTTAGTTCAGAGGCATGTGGCTCAACACCTCTGAAACTCAGTTTACTCATTTAAAATTTTAAGGAAATAGATATATTCCAGTTCATTATGAAGACATAAATAATTAGGACTCAAAATACCTTTGTCATAATTGTATATGCCCTTTTTGATGGTTTGGATTATATGTGTTACAGTTTTTTTCCCTGTTATAAAACCTAAACATTGGTAATTGTTTTAAATTTAGTCAGTTATTCTATCTCAATTCAAATATTGTATCATTATGGTTGCAATTTTAAATACATAGAAAGGATTACATTTAAATGAAATATTCATGCATTCACCTTCATCTGTATGAGAAATCATTCAAGGCAGAACCCCTAAAGTTCTCACTCTGAATCAAATCTATGGTAGGTTTTCTTGAACACTACTGAGCACTACTGAAGAGATTCATTCAATCATTTTTGAGCATTATTCTGAGGCTCAAAAAATAATCATTTTTATTCTAATGGATATGAGAGGGTACTGGTTTATCTTACAAAGGACTGAGATAACATCTTCAGTTTTGTAAAGGATAGTATATGAGAAGACAAAAGAAGTAGCAGGAAGTCTAATTTATGGGGAATATTATAAATCTGCGTGTCAGTTGCTTGTCATAATGGAGAAGAAAAGTAGTAGTCATATTGTTAGTATAGTTTCAGACAAAATCAACAGGATTTGCTGTTGGAGTGTATGCTATGATATTGCATGTTTGTGAAGGTTCATCATTTGTGATTGAGGGACAGTTCTTCATTTTCCAGTCTTGAGTTCTAATGCAAGGCTGAGGTTGCTTTGAGAAGTGAGAACTTATTAATTTTTCTTATTTTTATTGTAGTAATAATAGTTAACATAAGACATATCCTCAACAAACTTTTAAGGGCACAGCACAGTATTTTTAATTATAGACACAATATTGTAAAACAGATCTGGAGAAGCAGTTATCTTGCATAATTGTGATTTCATACTTGCTGAATAACAAATACCTGCTTTTTTCTCTCCCAAGCTCCTGACAACCATTCTATAAGAGTGACCATTTTAGATATCTCATATAAGTCAAATCATGCAGTGTTTTTCTTCTATGAATGACTTATTTCTTAGGATAAGGTGCTCTAGGCTCCCATGTTGTGGTATATACTAAATGATATTGCTTTTGAAGTTTAATAAGATGCTATTTTATAGCTATGCTGTATTTTTATCCTCAAACTTTAGATGTATATACATTTAAGTAATGTCCACATCTTACTTAGTGTGCATAAATCTGCAACAAGCATTGTAGAGCAGAAATCTCTTTGAGATGCTATTATAAATTCCCTTGGCTATGTACACCAAAGTCAGATTGCTGGGACATGTGGGACTTGTTTGTTTGAGTTGTGGCTATGCAGTTTTCCATAACTTCACCATTTAATAGTCCCAGCAACACCATACACATGTGCAAGTTCTAATTTCTCCACATGCTCACCAACATTTGTCTTCTCTTTTTCTTCTTCTTCCTCTTCCTCTTTCCTTCCCCTTCCTTGATGATGTGTACATGACATATCCTTGTGATTTTAATTTGCATCTTTCTTATTCGTACAGAGACTCCACTTTTTCCACAAGCCTTAGACACCTAGACTCTTTCAGGAGTGGACTTCCATCTTTCGCTAATAAGTCATCATGTCATATGAATTGAATATTGGAAAGAGAGCGCTCAAAACCTTCTCCCAGAGTTGAGGCTTAAGTATATATGAGAACTCTGTAACCACAGAGTCACAGACTATGAAACATTTTAGGTTTTTTAAATCAATGAGGATTTAGCTACCTTCACAAACTTGATGTTAACTAACCACAGCTCCATATTTATTGTTTTTTCCTACTTAAACATTACAATTGAAAACATTTTTATATTTTTGGTTGTGTGTCAGCAAGCTGTTGATCCATCTTTACTGTCTGAAAAATTAGTTTTCCTGTGTAGATTGTCATACTGATTTATCCCTCTTCTGTAATTAACATAAAAAAGAAAGATATTTACCAAGTGCAGTTATTGACAAAGATCAAGTCTTGCTTACATTTACAAGGATAATGTCATTGTTGATTTTCTACAAACTGTCTTGTTAGTTGGCAGAATCACTCTGGAGAAGAAGTAGCATGTGTCTACCAAAAATGCAATATATTTAAGGGCTTGATGAACACTCCATCGGGAGGCTATCTTTTTAGTAGTAATAATTAGTCTTTTTGGTAAACTTTGCCTAAAATAAATCATTTCTAAATGTTTGAGCTGAAGTATGATTTGAAAAAATGTTTGAAATAATAATGTCCTCCAAGTCTTTACTGCTAGTTTTTATGTATAAAATACATACATTTCTTCTCACAAAGTATGACTAAGCATATTGGCATAAGTGTGTGGGGAAGCATTTGATTGAATAGTAATTTTTAAAAATCAGAGTCAAATATTCATGGCAGCAGGGAGTTACTGAGTGTATGAGACCTGCTTGCCCTTGTTTCAGGGCATCCAAATTAGTAAAATGAAAAAACAGAGGTACAACCAGCAAGTTTGATTTTCTTACTGGGGCATCCAAATTAGTAAAATGAAAAAACAGAGGTACAACCAGCAAGTTTGATTGAGGAACTAATGATTGATATGGAAACCACACTTTCCAAGTTCTACTGTTGTTTAAGAGCAAAACAAAACTTTTCATGATAAATCACAGCATAAGAGACAAATGAAACTGAAACTTAGCTGCTTAGTAGAGTATATCCCTTTAATTATTGCTCAAATTTTTGTTGATTGTTCTTATTCCTATAAATTTCATCATGGTATTTGGTAACACTTTGTATAATATGCCTTTCCTCAAAACCTATGTACATTTTGTTTAGAATTGAGCACAATTGTATGTAAATAATTTAAAATGCTTGGGCCTAAATTTTATCATTAGAATATGAAGTTTTTCCATTTGGAATCCTTTATTTTATCACATACAATCAAATCATCATTTGTATCCTAGACAATTTTTGATTGTTTTTTTTTTATCAATAAATCCTACAGGCTTTTGCTGAAAAAAAAAAAAAAAATCCAAAACAGACAAAAAAACTTAGCTGCAGTGTGTTTGTAGATGTGTCTTGGTGACAAGGCCACTATTGTACTGAGCTAAGAGCAACTCTTTACATAGTCATATTGCCAAAAATAGGACCATGTTTCTTGCAGTTAGTTGCTTGTTGGTTTACAAATTCCAATAATGTTATCACCGAGAAAAGCCCGCCATACCACATGAGTGGTTTCCTGACTTTCCATGGCTTAACCAATAGATTATCTGGTTTCTCCGTTGCTGCGACAAACCAATATGAACAACTTTGCTTAACCTCTGGTATGTTATTGGTGGTTTGTGATTAATGGACTTTAACGAATGTATATACCACAGAAATAGGTCTGACTTGCTGACTGCAACAGACGTGTACACTTGGTAACAAGAGCAAGTATGAGAATCCTTTACTACCCACCTGCTTTAAGTGCCAAACTAGAAACTATCACAATGTCTGATCAGAATAGAGTAGACAGATGCATTGTATCTACACAATGGTGTATTACATAATTATTACAACAGAGAACTATAACATACAACATGGGTGAATCTTAGAAACACTATTCAATCTATTTTCAAAATACTATGCAGGTACCTATATTTATTTTTAAAAATTAAATATTAAATAGAACACATGCTTATGTAAAAATGCATATCTATTTAGATTGGCATCTGTTATGCTCTGATTATAAAAGTTCAGGCTTGCTGAAGCCTCACTTCTCTTTTTCTTCTGAAGCCATTCTTTATCATTAAAAGTGCAAATAGGAATGAATACCTTGTCCAAGTCCTTTTGTATGCCCATATGTCAAATGCACTACAATATGTGGAGTTCTCAGATTCTGTGAAATGTGTTCTTAGGCAGCAAAGCAACACAAAGTGTCAACTTGTGATTTCTTATGACTTTGTCAACCTCAAAGACTTATCTGTCTAACACAACAACAAGTATTAGTTATTATAAGCTGAATATATTTATTTTACAAATATTTTACTTATAATTGTCATAATTATTTTGAATGTGGTACTTTTAAAATAGTCAACATCATAAGAAATTATGTTCTCAAAGTAGGTGTGTTTAGAGGTATGCTCCATGAAACATGAATCAAATTGCACCAGAATGAACCAGGTCTGACACAGGTGTCAAAATCTAGTTACTACATAACCACTAAAAGGAGCACTATTCTTTAGTTATTTTGTAATTGGCCATATTTACAATCACTTACAACAGTGTTGATCAATTAACTAAACAAACTGAAGTGACAATCAGCTGTTAAGGAAACTAAAATAATTGGCTAATATAACACATATAATACCCAGATAAAAACAGAGTGAACTCTTGAAAGGATGCAAAAATAAATCCACCTAATTAAATGACACTGTAGTAGCAACTGTGACAATAAAATTTCTTATTTTGCTCATTTACCAGAGAAACAGCTATAAAAATACAGTTCTTCAGGTCCTGGTTTAAAATATTGCTAGTAGAACAGAAGATATAATTATAATTCTTTCATAATGGTTATTTAGACAATATCACTTTATAATTTTATTGTTACTTTAAGAAAAATATTGTTGAGGGCTTGTATGCAGTTTTAGTGTAAGGTTATCTTTTCAATTACATAGTTTAATTTGTTCTACATTCATAAATACATGCAAAAATATTTGTTATGGTCTCATGATTTAGAAATGTTGACAGTTAATATGCAATTATATTGATTTTTATGAGTATACTACATTTTATCTATCATGCTGAGATGACACACTGAAAACAATAAAGTTTAATAAAAATGATTAAAATGAAAAACAATAAATTTTAATCACACAATGTTTTATCTCTGACAGCTATCAAGAGAACTTCTTAAGTTCACCATAATAACATGGTGTCTTTAGTCTACAAACTTTTGCAGAGATAATATAAAAGCCTATCTTTTACCTTTAATTGTTGCCTAATTGATATTAATTTGTAGCAGTTTCCTAAATTTCCAGTTACGTCACTCTAAGACTTTGCATATTGGATGGAATGCTTTATCTCCAGTGAAAAACACAAACACGTAACAGGATATGTCTGAATGTAGAATGATATTTCTCTCTCACCGAAATCCTTGTCTGCTGGTATGGGATTTTGCGTCTTCTCATCCAATGTTTTTTGTTTTTTTCTGTCCATTTGAATGGTATAGCCAATTCCCCAAGGTTTCAGCGGAATAAAGACATAACCAAACATCAGTTCTTTATGAATAAAGTTGGTAAATCATTGTGACCCATCTGCTTATCTGAGGAGTCCTGCATCCCCTCATTCACCTCTTTACAGAACTCTTAAATTACAGCTTTCCAACTTCCAAGGAACATCTACTCTATATCCAGACTAGCTCATGGGGAAGACACATGAGCAGTTTAGTAATAGAACTTTAGCTCCTTCTTGGACATCTAAATAGGTTGTTTGTGTTTGTACAGTGGGTGTGTGTGTGTATGTGTGAGAGAAAGAGAGAGAGAGAGAGAGAGAGAGAGAGCAAGAGAGACAAAGAGAGAGAGAGAGAGAGAGAGAAATAGAAAGATAGAGAGAGAGAGAGAGAGAGAGAGAGATAAAGCTGAATGGATAAGGCTAGTATAGCTAAATTATTTTTCTCTATATATGCCCTGTCTCCATAGTCTAATATTTCTAATATTTGTTTACCATGTTTGCTGGTGATTTAAAAGTAGTAAAAATTATAAAATAAAAAATAACCAAAAAATGGTGGAATGAGACAGACATCATTACCCTTTGTACATATGTGATTAAACAAGAATGATATGAATGTACATCAAGTACAACCATAGAAATGAAAATTTGTACCCCATATGTGTCCAATGAATCAAAATGAAGTCTGTAAAAAATAAAATAAAATAACTGAGACTATTCATTTATAATTATTTGGATCTCCCAAAAAACCTAAAAATACATAAATAAGGTCAGAAACCATAATTTTTA
Source organism: Glaucomys volans (assembly GCA_020662805.1). Classification (NCBI taxonomy): domain Eukaryota; kingdom Metazoa; phylum Chordata; class Mammalia; order Rodentia; family Sciuridae; genus Glaucomys; species Glaucomys volans. Next base: position 1,062,864 of record JAJEJO010000384.1, on the reverse strand, counting down.
TCTCTGATATGGAGGTATGTTTAATGGCATAAACACTCAAAACCATCTGGTTGCTTGCTGTTTCCTTTAGAGTAAAAGCAAAGTGGCCTTTAGAAGCTTCTCATGATCTGTGACCCCTCTGTTAAATTGGTCACATTTCTATTATATTAATTTATTTATTTTTCTTGAAATCTTGAATTTACTTGTAATTTCAGGAGAAAGCGTATATGTTAAATAATGGTAGTGATTTTGAATGTGCTTAATTTAATTTGCTTTAATACTGCTTTAAGCTTCTGTTTATTCAGCACTGAGACATCAGTTTTCTCTTCATCCATACAGAGATGGAAAGAAGAGAACTAGAGAGCAAGAGAGTGAGAGTGAGAAAATAGAACGAGACAGAAGGAAAGGGAGAGATAGGAAACAGAGTTGGGAGATTTCCCATTGATACCGCTGGTCATTAGTGACGAGTTCTGCTTCCTCAAAAGTTGAAGTTTGAACATTACCAAACTGCCTAGGCAAGTGTAGAAAGCAGATTTTATTTAAAAAGTGGTAACATAGGCTTCTCCTGGGAGGGAGCAGTGGGCCACAGCTGGTATTCTGGTACCCCAAGAAGTGAGAGCATCCTGCCCCCTTTAATTTGGTTTTGATTTTCTTTGTTCTGCTCTCTCCCCCCTTATCTGTCTCCTTCCTGCCTGCATGACCAGGTCCAGAAGATGTGGTGGGATGGCCAAAAGGTGAGAAGCAGATGGCAGGGGGAAGGACCACATGGAGTGATCCAGGCAGGTAGCAGCCCAGAGGCATTAATTAACAACTCCCCTCTGCAAACTTTTGAGAGGGGTGGTAGAGGCAGGTAATCTTGGTAATCAAAGGGCCGCAGAGACATTAACATTCCAATCTCCCAGGAGTGGTCTCCAACTTCTGGGATCCAAATCAGCCTCCATTTTCTGATCCAACCTGATCACCTATCTACACTAACTACCTGTCTTTAATTCTGACTTCACAAGGATCACAAGAACTTCTCCATTTAATAATGACCCTTCTTTCATTGATATATTCCTTGATTCTGAATCTGTCAAATCTTGCATCTCCCTGGTGTGGGACAATGTGGAAATATGAGAATCTGGTGTTACTATCAGCTCTGTTGATGAGAGGACCCCTGCTAAGCTATGAAAGTATCATCATGGGGCAGGAGGAAGAACAGCAGTAGAATATAAACAGAGAATTAAGGAAATTGGGAGAGCCTGGCAAAGGAAAATGGTGATCCCAACTAGGTATTGATCCAGGGGATATTGCAATCATGCTTGCTATCTTCTCAGTACCAGAAAAGAAAACTCAGCATTTTCTTTCAAACAGGGTGTGTAGTAGCAGCTGATATTGAGCGACATCTACAGACTTGTTTTCTTTTTTTTTTTTTTTTTTTTGAGGGGGGAGGGGTGGTTTCTACTATCTTTAAGCTCTGTGAAGAATATCTCCTTAAAACCTGGAAGAAAAGAAGTCACACAAAACAAAACATGTGATGATTTGATTTCTGCTAGCAGACTATCGAGGCTACTCAGTCCATGGTGTATCTGTTTTGCTTACTATTCCAGCCAAGTTCAGGAGGTGCTAACACAAGTGCTATAAATCTGATGGGGCAGAAGAAGCTGAGGGGTTGAGCATTCACACTTTCTGTGGACCTACACCAAGCGGCCTTCTGTTAAATTAGTGTCAGGGTGAGATGGGAAGCAGATTGCTGCTGACTGGGTGGCATCTTAGAGCTCAATATGCTCCTTGGATAGAACAAATATGAGTGTGGATAAAATCATTAAAGGAAAGTGGAAATTTAACCTTGAGAGACAGGCTTTGTTGGGCTGTGGAGCAGGACTCCACAGTTACTCTGACAAAGGACGTTGTGCTTATCTTTATGACACATCTTCTCCAGGGAGCAAGTATTTTCTTGATTACTGTACTCACTCAAGGCTACAAGGCACATGTATTTTGGTACCAATTATCTTCCTCGTTGCATGAACGTCATCAGTCTACTATGTCAATAACTTACAAACAGGTTAATTGGCACTGGGCTTGTCATTGCAAACATTCTACAGGTTTCTGAAGGACTGAGTCAGGTAGATCAAAAATATTCCCAGAGACTCGTCACCATGATGAACAGGCTTACTGTACCAATAGCATCACTAGTAGGAATTCTCTTCTGAAAACCTGGCTATGGATAAACATTGACAGGGAGAAATGACAGAAGTTTATTTTTATGAAATAATCAAAGGAAGACCCAAAAAAGCTTTATAGTCATTGGCAATGCTGGGAGTTGGTTTGTATCAACAATTAAAGAGAATTTTGTATTTTAATCAGTATGGAATTTCATGCGTTAAATTTCAGTGACTGAATTTGTTAGGACAGGAAGTCAAAGAAATAAATTGTGATCTTTATCATTGTTGCCTTGTAGCCCAATTATCATGGGTCAAATATCATTTATCTCCCCTGAATTGTAATAATATAAGCAAATAAGGGTAGATTATAGTTTTCATCCCAGGTGGGCTGGTAGATGAGTGGTATCTGCAAAAATCTACAATGTCAAATCTGTGACATGTTCAAATTACAGAATTTATAGAAAAATGACTTTTAGTAACCAACTCAATCATTGCAATTATAAGCTACATAAATAAGTCTGTGTGAGAGGAAAGAAATGGATAATGATGTGTTAATTTTACAGAAAAAAATGGTGTGTTGAGCATAACTTTTAACTCTCTGCTATAGGTATGCAGTTTAACTAAGAGTTTGAAATATCACTGATAAAATTAAATGAAACAGAAATATATGAAAATAATTATCTCTGGTATGAGGAGATATTTTAGCAAGTTGAATTGCTAAAGCACGTAAAGTGTCTTAGACTTCTCAGTATACCCTAGAACCTCTTCCTTTTTTCTAAAGACTTCGAGGTTGCTTTCAGTGTAAAAAACATTAGTAAGTCTTGATCTGGGATAGGATCTCTAATATTTGTAGGTCTATGTTCACATACTAACTCAAAGCCCAAATACAGGTGACCCACATGGAAAATATTTATCTTATTAATAGCTCAGATAAAGGGATAATGTCCCAAATATAAAAAGAACTAATATTTGACCCTTACTGAGGAAGGAACTCTTTCTCCCATCTAGGCTCACTTGGTGACTGGCAGGATTCAATTCCTTGTAGCTGGTAGGACTGACAGACTGAGCTCCTGGCTAGCCATTGGTTGGATGCCCTGAATTATTTCCCATGTTAGCTTTTGCATTAAGGTCCCTTGCTGCATCAAAATGTGCAAGCCAAGACAGTGGAGACACAGCAACCATAAAGACAGATGGTAAAATCTTATGCAATGTAGTCCTAGAAGAAACAACCTATCATCTTTGCCACATTCTGTTGGTTATGAACAAGTTACAAATTCCTGTTTCAGCTCATACATGTAAAGATCATGGAAGTGAGCCTTAGGTCCTTAGAAAAAGAAAAAAAATTCTGAATAAACTGAAAGTTGACAACCAGATAACTCAGGTCAAAAGAGGAGAATGTGGTGAGATGAGAGCAAGGTTAGTACACATCTCTACATAGCATCAGACCTTATACCAAATGAATGATAAATATATGCAAAATTAAATAAACAGAAATTAAAATTGTGGATTAGTTTGTTTCCCAACCAAAAAATAATGTGAGCAATTCTGAAACACAGTCCACTGTCACTAGTCGTATATGTAGATGGTACAGTCTCATGCCAAAAAAGGGGCATTTGTAATTAAAATAGGAAAATTGTATTTTTTCCACCTATGTCTAAAACACACTTGCCTGAATCTCATCTTTGAGGAGGGTCCTGGTTAAATCACTTAGGTCTCTCTGAGCCAGCTACCTTCTGGCTTCTTTAGAAGAAAAGAACCAACAGGATACCTATGTGTGTGATTTTAAAAGGGGATTTAATGAACTGACATAATCAGAAACTGGATAGTTCCATAATGCTTGTCTGTACACCAGAGAGCTGGAGGGACAGCTGGAGAGCTCCTGGTCTAAGTCCACGAGGGAAGAGTGAAGGATCTGGAGACAGGTATCCTCAGGCAGTGGTAACAGCAGTGACAAATCTATTCACGAAGAATCGAGCTTGCCTCTCTTTCAGCTTTAACCTACTTCAGCCTTTTGCTCCATATGGGACCCTAACCTATGTTATCATGCCACCACATTCAGGGTGGGTTCCCCCCTCCTTTTGTGGACTCACAAGTCCATCATTTCAGGAAATAACTTCATGGACAGACCCAGAAGTTTCTTAATCTTGCACATCACTTAATCCAATCAAGTTGACAATGCATAGTTGACCATCAACCCTGATTCTGGCAATTCCATTTAACCCTATTGCTTTTGGAACTTTGGTTGCATAATATTAATGTTCTTCTATTTTGTTATAGTTGATCACATTACTGAAGATGTGCAGCCTTATTTATTTTAAGAAAGGGTATGGAAAATTACCCATCCTAGATTTAAATAATCTGTAAAGGAATTCATATAGAAGGTTTAATAATTAAATATTTAAATATGAAAGCCTATGAATACATATTTACATGCTTACAAAATGAGTACTTTTTAGAAAGTCATTCAGGGAAAGAATATGGAAGTTTATTGAGAAGAGCTGATTGTGATGTATTTGAGTTGACAGATGATAGATGCATAAATAGATGATAGATGGATAGATACATAGATTGACACTCAAACACTTAGATTAAAAGACAGAAGCATTTTCAGTTCATGGGATAATTATGCATGCCAGCCATGTTTTCCCATTACAAGGGCATAACCAATTTCTCTTACTTGATTTAGCATCAGACAGCAGGTAAATGAGCTAAGATGGAAATAGATTTCTTAAGCGATAGACCAGTCACTCTCTTTGAGGTTGTTGTATACTTGAACAGTGAAGGTTATTATGCTCTTTACTAATTGCTGGTCATAAGCAATGCAAATTAAAGAACAAAGAATTGCTCTGGCTGCAAAACCTAATGCAGGAAATAATATAACCTATACTTTGTTAACAATGTTGTAAACAACAACAAGTAAATATATATTCTAAAGAGACATCTGCCTTAAACAGAGGTTACAATTCAATTTTCATGGACATACAGAATTCTGTTGCAAGAGGAGAACAGAGTTCTGACTCTCTATCAGAGAATCCTTTTTCTTCCCTAACGTATAACTCTTAGGTATTTGAAATAGAGAATGTATCCATAAGGAATAGAAAATAATTTGTCTCCCAATTTCATTTTCTGATAAAATATTACTTACATAAAAGAATCCCAATTACTATGACCATACTATTTCAACATTTTTAAGAAGCAAGTAAAAATGATATTTTTCTTGTACAAAGTAGATCCCCTAAGCTTCTTTCCAAATAAAACTTATATTTCCTGTTTGAATTTTGAAAATTAATTTCAGGTGAAAATTTGAAAAATTGTATTCTATAAAGAAACTGTACTACTTATATTTATGTCCTTAATAGTTTATGTAAGACATATAGATCAGATGAGTTTCAACTACTTTGGTCTTTGGAAAAACATGGGTGGACTACACTAAAAGGTAAATTTTAAAAGATGTAGGTACTCAGAAATATTACAAATTGTGCATTGGATTAATGAGGTAACACTCTCAGTGATATTAGTTGATAAACTGCAAATTATCCCACATTCTAATTTTCATGGTGAAGTATTAGCTATGGATTCAAGAACATTTATTTAATCTCTAAAATGGGCTGAAAACTTAGATAGTAGGGAACAAAATACACAGTTTTCCTCCCTCGCAGCTCTAGAACTGGCCATCTTGGGTATTAGAATTATTCACATAATTTGGCACAATAAATACAAAAATAGAATATCTAAAATTTTGAGAGAGCTGTTGACTGAAGTAGGGAGAGTCAACTTTCAGTTAGCTCTATTTTTTTCCAGTGCTAGGGATGTGACTCAGGGCATTGCACATTAGACAAGCACATTGCCACTAGGTTGTACTCCCAGCCCAGAGTATCTTCAGATTCTCTCACCTGTGCCCCACCATGATAGTGATATTTACTCCAGAAGCACACTTAGAGTCACACAGGCACAATTAATATCAATTCTATTAAAAAATGAGGTTTTCTTTTTTCTGAGAAACTCATTTTGCTGAATAAATATTAACAGAACAACTAGAGAAAAATAAAAACAAAACAAACACAAAATCCAGCAACTCTGAATGGATTTTCTCTTCCGAACACCTTTCTCCAGATGAAGTGTTGCCTGCTACATAATGAGCCTTGATGTGATCTTTGAAAGTTGTCATTTGGGCACTAACTGCATGTAAAATTGAATATTGGAATAAGTGTACATGATCCTACATTTTCAACTGTCCTACCTATTGGATGCAAGTTAATAACAAGCCCTTCTAAAATTTTAGGTTTAAAAAGATAGGTTATTTGAGGTCTGGGGATATAGCTCAATTGTTAGGGTGCTTGCCTCCCAAGCACAAGGCCCTGGGTTCAATCTCCAGCACCGCAAAAAAAAAAAAAAAAAAAGATAGGCTACTTGTTTTTTCTCTAAAACCTTGGTATGAGAATAGCTCAAATCATATAAGTGAAGGCAGCATTATTTCACAATTTTGCATTTCCAGATGTAGGACATCCTCAGAACCACTTCTTCTTTCCATTTCTTTGGGCAAATAAATCCACTTTACTATTCTAAGATAAAATTGACTATGGTTAGGCAGTATTTGAATTAAATTTATTAACAGAACATTAATAACCACCTCAGCTATGGTTCAGTTTGGGAAAGAAATTTCCATTCTTAGCATTATGTTTGCAATTACTATCTTTAATCAGGATAATAAAAGCTTAGGCAGTCACAAAGTTTCCATTAATCAAATAAATTCAGATTATATGACTTCAAAAATTAGTTCCTGTATCACACTACCGACATCAAGTATAACATTATTTTAAAAAATAATTCTGCATAGTCATTATATTGTTTTACTTCTTAATTCCAAAAATTGCTTGAATGTGTGCTTTGGATGTACTGAATATTCTTTATTTTGAATTTAAGAAAATACTCTGATTTCATTTTTTTTTAACATTCACCATTATGTCAGATGTCATCAGATGACCTTTTGTTGAACATGGTATTTTTTACAATATATACAAAAAAATCAAAAAGCTTTTCAAGTTGATTCACAAGGTACACTTTAAAATATGGTACAATTTTCCCTAATGCTTGACCTGAATTCACAATTACACATTCAAATAATAGGTGACAATTTTATTGGAGTCCTGACTGTCATTATGTTACTGCTGAGAAATTCACAGAGGCTGTTGTATTTGAGCAAGGATTCTTCAGCCCTAACAAAGAAACACATAAGAACATACTTGAAAGTGAAGTAGGAGAATATTCTTTTTCTATGTGTCAATATTAAGATGTTTTGGAAAAATTCACATGTGGAAACACAAACCATCCACTAGAAATTATTTTGTAGCTATTTCTATAATGTTAAATTTCATTGCTCAAATTTTAATATTTATACTTCATGACTGCTGATCATGTGCTTAGGAAAATTAATAACCACTAACCTCATTCCCAAAGAGTTTGTTTAACTTTGTTCTTAAATGTAGAGAAAGAAACAGAATGGAACCAGGAAAACCAGAACTTCATTTAGTTGTGCTTTGATTTGATCAAGGCTCATTGATAATATGTAACATAATGGTTATTGGAAGTCTTCAACATTGTTTATTTTAAACACATCATTCTTTTTATTTTAGTATGGCAGACCTGATTTTATAGTTTCATATGAATTCACAAATTTCAAAATAGTCTGTTCAAACATTGTCCTAAGTAGTTTTTGTCAGAATTTTCTTAAATCGCCCTTTGTTTATACTTACTATAGTTATTATCATCACAAAACCTGAAGAGGTAACTTAGTATTTTATAGGCAAATTAATTACTTTATCGTTTGATTGCATTTGAAAATTCGTTACAATATAATTGCATTCCTGAACATCTGAAACTTGAGGTTTCCTGGATACAACAAATGTGCATTTTTAGAGTATAACAGTTAATAAATCTTAGAGAAATATTCCTAGTATTTATGGACAGTTAAATTTCATATTTTCATAATGTGAAGCATTTTTAAATGCTGTTATGCTAATTACTTAAAATTATAGAATCACTTAAAATTTTAGATACAAATACTTTTATGAACCTGCTATTTGACCACCAGAATCACTGAGATCCACCAGCACTTCACATGGACTAGCCAACGTTGTGAGCTCAAAACCCTCCAGAATGTTCCATCCTGCTCAGAATAAAGTTAAAATCAATGCGATGAGCATGAGACAGTAGCTTCCTCCTCCTCCACTTTTCTTTGAATATGACACTTTCTCAGGAAATTTTCCTCCATCTCCTGCCTGTAATACTTCAAGCCTGCCTCCTAACTTCTTTGGCTAATTCTTTTTCTTCTTTTTTTATACTGGCAAGATACCCATAATGTAAAATCCACCACGTTAAAGAGTGTCTAGTTCAGTGGTATTAATTTGTTTTGTCGTGTGGCCTTTACCACCATCCATCACCAGAGGTCTTTTTACCCTGCACAACTGAAACTCCTATCAATTAAACACAACTCCGCCTGCCCCTACCCCAGCACCTAGGAATTACCATCGCACTTTCTGCATCTCGGATTTTGAAAACATCAGGTACTTTTTATAAGTGGAATTATCAGCACTGTTTTTCTCTTGTGATGGGCTTATTTCACTCAGCATTCTGTCCCCAATTTTCATCCACGTTGTATCACATTTCATAACCTCCTTCCTTTTTAAAGACAAGTAACATTTCCCTGCCTTATGGATAGAGGTGGGTACTTATCCTTGTAACAACTGATGGACATTTGAGAAGTTTGCATTATTTAACTTTTAATTATTGAAAATAATGCTATTGTAAACATAAATACAAAATTTATCTTTGGAACCCTTCTTTTCATTTTTGTGAATATAAACCTGGATTGGGGATCTCATTTAAATTTTTCTTTATTAACTTTCCTACAACAACTGATTTTAGGAACCTAGAGTTACCAGAATTATATACCCATTGTCATCTCGGTACTTTGTTCCTCGATTTAATCCCATTATTTATTTAATTATTTTGTCACAGCACCTCTGCCTTAGTGCTGCTCATTTCCTCAATAATTACAAAAGCTAGTTTTAGCTTTGTTACTCATTCTCTTGTCTTCTTTTCATTTTTAGTTAAGTAAAATTGTTTTCTCCTCTCTCTTACTTTCCTACATATTGCATCTATTTTAGTTTTTTTTTTTTTTTGGCAATTTCTGCTTCAAACATTTATAAAATTATTTTAATCATTTTTTTAAGAGTTGTGTTTAACAGTCTTTTTGAGAGATAATAAATCTGTATCTTAACAGTTTTATTGTGTAGGTTCTGATTTTATTTAATATTACTAGTTTTATTTTGTGTGTGGGAGGGTATTGCAGAGTAAGCCTTGAATGTTTTACCACTCATTCCATTCCAAACTTTTTATTTTTTATTTCAAGACAGAGTCTCACTGAGTTGCCCAGTCTATCCTTGAACTTGTGATCATTCACCCTCAGCCACTTGGCTGGGCAATGTGTAGGTTTTTCAGATTTTTCAAATTTATCATAACACTTGGTGCAATAGCATGATTTCTTCTTTTACTAATACTTTATTAGAGGGTATATTTTCATTTTCAAAATGCATGGTAACATTAGCTATTTTTCTGCTAGATCTTAAAAGGATTTAAATTTTAGATTGCTATATTCTTAGATCATGTTTGATATAAATTCTTTGAATTTGTTTTAATTTTATATGGCATAATACAATGTCAATTTATATGTATGTTAATATTCTAGATGACTTAAATAATGTGAAAGTTCTGCTATATGTAAATAAGACTATAGTTATACAAAGATTATTTTGCCAAATGTTATCCAAATATTCTACATCATTTCCAACAGCTAATAACACTTGGGACCTTCAACGAGAACAAACATACAAGATATCAAAATCTCTGGGATACTATGAAAGGAGTGCTAAGAGGAAAATTCATTGCATGGTACCCATTCAGTAAAAGAATGAAAAGTGAATAAGTCAATGACCTCACATTACAGCTCAAAGCCCTAGAAAAAGAGAAACAGTTCATCACCAAAAGTAGTAGAAGACAGGAAATAATTAAAATCAGAGCAGAAATCAATGAAATTGAAATAAAAGAGATAATTCATAAAATTGACAAAACAAAAAGTTGGTTCTTTGAAAAAATAAACAAAATTGATAAACCCTTAGCCACACTAATGAGGAGGAGAGAGAAAACTCAAATTACTAAAATTCATGATGAAAATGGAAATATCACAAAAGACTATTGAAATACAAATCATAATTAGCAGCTATTGTGAAAATCTATACTTCAACAAAATAGAAAATCTCGAAGACATCAACAGATTCCTAGAGACATATGAGGCACCCAAACTGAATCTGGAGGATATTACATAATTTAAACAGATCAATTTCAAACAATGAAATAGAAGAAGTCATCAAAAGCCTACCAACAAGGAGAAGTCCAAGACTAGATGGATTCACAGCCGAGTTCTACAAGACCTTCAAAGGAGAGCTCATTCCAATACTCCTCACAGTATTCCATAAAATAGAGGAGGAGGGAACCCTTCCAAACTCATTCTATGATGCTAATATCACCCTGATACCAAAACCAGAGAAGGACACATCGATAAAAGAAAATTTCAGACCAATATCCCTAATGAACATAGATGCAAAAATTCTTAACAAAATTTTAACCAGTCCCATACAATTGCATATTAAACAGATAGTGGGTTTATCCCAAGGATGCAAGGTTGGTTCACATCTGGAAATCAGTAAATGTAATTCACCACATCAACAGACTTAAAGTTAAGAACCACATGATTATTTCAATAGATGCATAAAAAGCATTTGATAAAATACAGCACCCCTTCATGCTCAAAACACTAGAAAAAATAGGGATATATTCCTTAACATTGTAAAGGTCATCTAAGCTAAGCCAACGAAAAACATCATTCTAAATGGAGAAAAATTGAAAGCATTCCCCCTGAAAATTGGAACAAGGCAGGGATGCCCTCTTTCACCACTTCTATTCAACATTTCCTTGAAATACTAGCCATAGTAATTAGACAGACCAAAGAAATTAATGTGATACGAATAGGAAAAGAGGAGCTCAAACTATCCCTATTTACTGATGACATGATTCTACATTAAGAGGAGCTAAAAAATTCCACCAGAAAACTTTTGGAACTAATAAATGAGTTCAGTAAAGTAGCAAGATATAAAATTAATGCTCATAAATCTAATGCATTTTTATTCATAAGTGATGAATCCTCTGAAAGAGAAATTATGAAAACTACTCCATTCATAATAGCCTCAAAAAAAAAATGAAATGTTTGGGAATCAATCTAACAAAAGAGGCAAAAGATCTCTACAATGAGAATTACAGAATACTAAATAGAGAAATTAAAGAAAATATTAGACGATGGAAAGATATCCCATGTTCTTGGCTAGGCAGAATTAATATCATCAAAATGACCATACTACCAGAAGCGCTATACAAATTCAATGCAATTCCAATTAAAATCCCAATAATGGAACTCATAGAAATAGAACAAACAATCATAAAATTCATTTGGAGGAATAAGAGACCGAGAATAGCTAAAGCAATCCTTAGCAAAAAGAGTGAAGCAGGAGGTATCACAATACCAGACCTTCAACTATACTACAGAGCAATAGCAACAAATTGGCATGGTATTGGCACCAAAATAAGCAGGTAGATCAATGGTACAGAATAGAGGACACAGAGACAAATTCACATAAATACAGTTTTCTCATACTAGACAAAGGTGCCAAGAACATACAATGGAGAAAAGATAGCCTCTTCAACAAATGGTGCTGGGAGTACTGGAAATCCATATGTAGCAAATTAAAACTAATTCCCTATCTCTCACCGTGCACAAAACTCAACTCAAAATGGATCAAGGACCTAGGAATTAGAGCAGAGACCCTGCACCTAATAGAAGAAAAAGTAGGTCCAAATCTTCATCATGTTGTCTTAGGACCAGATTTCCTTAACATGACTCCCAAAGCACAAGAAATAAAAGCAGGAATAAATAATTGGTATAGGTTCAAACTTAAAAGCTTTTTCTCAGCAATGGAAACAATCAGCAATGTGAAGAGAAAGCCTACAGAGTGGGAGAAAAATCTTTGCTACACACACTTCAGATAGAGCACTCATTTCCAGAATCTCCAAAGAACTCAAAAAACTTTACCCCAAGAATACAAATAACCCAATCAATAAATGGGCTAAGGAAATGAGCAGACACTTTACAGAGGAAGATCTACAAGCAATCAACAGATGCATGAAAAAATGTTCACCATCTCCAGTAATAAGAGAAATGCAAATCAAAACCACCTTAAGATTTCATCTCACCCCAATTAGAATGTCTATTATCAAGAATACAAGCAACAATAGGTGTTTTTGAGGATGTGGGGAAAAGGGTACACCCGTACATTGCTGGTGGGGTTGCAAGTTAGAATAGCCATTCTGGAAAGCAGTGTGGAGATTCCTCAGAAAACTTGGAATGGATCCACCATTTGACCCAGCTATCTTACTCCTTGGCCTATACCCAAAGGACTTAAAATCAGCATACTACAGTGATGCAGCCACATCAATGTTCATAGCTGCTCAATTCACTATAGCTAGATTGTGGAACCAATCTAGATGCCCTTCAATGGATGAATGGATAAAGAAACTGTGGTAAGTATACACAATGGAATATTACTCAGCCATAAAGAAGAATAAAATTATGGCATTTGTAGGTAAATGGATGAAGTTGGAGATTGTCATGCTAAGTGAGACTAGCCAATGCCAAAAAACCAAAGGCCGAATGATCTCTCTGATAAGTGGATGATGATGTATAATGCAGGGTGGAAGGGAGGCAAGAATGGAGGAAGGATGGATTGCATAGAGGGAATAGAGAGGTGGGAGCGGGAGGGGGGATAAGAATAATAACAGAATGAGACAAACATATCACCCTATGTACATGTATGATTACACAAATGGTGTGACTCTGTGTACAACCAGAGAAACAACAGCTGTACTCCATTTGTGTACAATGAATCAAAATAAATTAATTTAAAAAAAAAACAAACTTAGGACCTTGAAGTAAAAACTGCATAATTCTGACTTTACGTATTGAGATCCCAACTCTCCAGAAATTCTTTGACATTCCTGAGAACTCACTTTCTACCATGGAGGAGAAAGAGCCATGGCAGAGGTTCCAATCCAGAGATCACTGGTTGTGCTTGTGAGAGACAGTGAGGGATGTTATCACAATCTGAAGAAAGTGTGTGTTAGTGGCAAGCTCAAATGATGGTTAAAAATGGAAGGAGATATAGCAACCAATTTTCACTTAAAAATTAATTTTACAAAAACATAAAATAAAATTTATTGAAGTCAGAAAAACAGAAACGATTATTGGAATGATATGAGGTTTTTGTTATTGATTCAATAACAAAGCTGAAATAATACATATGGTCAAGGTTAGCAGAGAAATAAATATGTAGTTATTTTATACTGTTTCCTCAAAATATTATGGGTTTAAATACTAACATTTACTACAACTATATAGGATAATTTTGAATTCTTCATTGTATATATATTTACACACATATTTTCACAATAATGTTGCTTCATTTTTAAGAGGATAAGAATCATGGATATTTATTCAGTGTCATAAAAAGTTATGAAAAGACAAACATTTAATAAGTAAGGCAATTATTTTGCTTATTGGTAAAGAAAAAGGGGAAATCTAAATTTACTTTTCAGGAAACCAGACACTCGCTAAAAGGAAAACCTGTACATTTTGATCTGCTTAGGTGCACTGTTCCCTTACTAATTAAAATAAGAAGTCTTCTCCTTGATAGTATTCTTCAATAAAATATATTAGGAAAGCTTATTTAAATAACTAAATTATTGAACTTGCCAAAAAAATCATTGTAATAAAATCAAAACATAATCAGAATATTGCATGAAACAATGCAGATATATTTTACAATTTTGAGAGATATCACATTATACAAATTTAATGGAAAAATTAAGAATAAATTTTGATGTGATAAATTGAAATTATTAATAGAAATATTCTTTTATTACAAAAGAGAAAGAAAAGAAACCTGGAGCAAAGATAATCCATCTGAGAAATTACTTTGACAAATAATTATATCTCTATCTTAATCACTGATTTTGTAATTTTGCAGCGATACTCATTTAAATTATTCCTTGTCCTACAGATCCATTAACCTATCATCCTTATTATGTAATTTTATGTAAAAATATAGGGCAAATATGGTAAATTATTGAGCTATAAATTATTTCAATGCAGAGAACAAATAAATACATTTAGACAAACTATTTGAGTATGTTTACGCATGCGTACATGACAGGTTACACAATTATAGAATCTCCTCTATCAGTCCTTTTTCCATAATTATCTTCACTACTTCTCACATTTTAAAGCATTTTATGGAAGCATCATAACAGAAGCTTAAAATAACCTGGTAAATAAAAGCACTTTAAGCATAGTGACTATCTTTGTGCACACTTTTGAGCATTTCGGATGTTTTATGGAAAGAATGAGCCTTTTGTCAACCACACAAATGTTGTTTCTGGCTTTTAAAGTTTTCTATAAATAACACTACTCCTTTTGTTTCATACTCTATTAGGATGACAAAGGCATGCAAATGTCCCCAGAACTGAGAGGTAATGCTCCCGTGCAGGGAAACTCAAATTCATTTTATTTTTGGCAACGCTTTCTTCTTCCAATACAAGCATACTAGTTTTTTTTTTTTTTTCAAAATAATTATGCTTAATCTTGTTTTGATGTCATTCAGAGTAGCAATGTACATGCTCTTTGGCACTTAAAATGTTGACGCAGATTTTTTTTTTTTTAAAGAAACATAATATATGCTTATGAATTAAATAATTATTTAGGGAATTTCACACTCTTCAGAGACTTTTATTTGTGTTGATTCCAGTGGTTCATTTCATGCTATCAGAATGTCATGGAATTTAGGGCTCCAAGGAATAACTGAAAGTAGTTGGGCCATTCTGTATTTTCATAATGTAAAACTGAGTTTTAGGACTTACAACACCATTTAAAATTCAATTTCACTTTTTTATGATTAATTGTCTTTAACATTGTGATGAGAAGCTTTGTGTTTTTTCTTAACACTGTTGCCAACTATTAACTCCCAGTTTATTTACACCATAAACCTATAAAGGCAGTGCATAATCAGTTCTGTTTATTTAGAGTGTGGTCAGGGGAGAGGCCTGAGTGTGGAGAAATAGAGTAGGAAGGTGGACAGCGCTGGTCAAGCTTCCTGCTGGTCAGTCCACTGATACTTGAGGGTGGCCTCCTGATTACAACTCCTCACCAGGGATTGGTAAGTTTTTCAGAAATGTTCTGAGTAATAATATATTTTTTCTATTTCAAATGAGAATACTGAGATAAAATAATGTCCTTAAGAGCAGAGGTTGAGTAGCACAGAAGAAGAGAAAATTTATTAGTTACCCTAAACCCACTCTTGAAACGTATATCATTTAAAAAATCTAATTCATTTCTCTTACCAAAAAGAAAACTTGTCAAACCCTATTAGCCTGTACCTTTATCGTCTCTCTTAACTCTCTATTTATTCTATTATTTTACATTTTTAGTTTCTTTAAATTAAAAATTATAATGCTATTAGTACTTGGAATCTGTTTTCTTTAATTTCTTTTTTCACCAATATGCACATTACATTTTACTATCTGATTATTATTTACTATCTGATTATTATAAACAACTGGTATGATATAATATCATTTGTTTCTTCTTAATACAACATAGTTTCCTTCATAAAAATATTCAATGGAAATTCATTAGTCTATATTCAAAAGCACCTTATATCTAAAAATTCAAAATGCAGTTCCATAACCACTATTCCTAAACGCTACAGTAGTACATTTTCAATTTTTAATATTCCTACTTGATTTGTTAATTTCTTATTTGCATTATTGCCCATTCCTTTTTTTTTTCTGAGAAAAGAGTTATGCTTCTTGGTCATCCCTGTGTTTTTAATTCCTACCCATTTTCAAGAGCACAAATATTGCTTATTGTATGATATCCAAATAGGAAATAATAAAGCAAAAGTGTTTTATGTTTATAGAAAACATAATGATCAAACAATACAATAAAACAAGTGCAAAACAAAAATGTTAGTAAACAAAATTAAATTCAATCGAAATTAAAGATCCTTAGCAACATATGCAGGGAAAGGTGAACTCACACATGAAAAATAGTATTGCATTAGTAGTTACAAGGTTATTTATACATGTATATCTGTGCACAAACACATGCACATTCACAAATAAAGTGTTGGTCATGAGGCTGGAAAAAGTTTGAGATAACCAACAAGAATATAGTCAAATTATCAAAGATTCATATATGAAAAGAAAACTAAGAATGAGGAGAAAATATGATCAAAATATTTCAATAGAATGTTGGTGGTATAAAAAAATGTCCAATGGAAAAGAATAATTTTGAAAAAAGAGAAGGTTTATTCCTTTTTTTTTTCTGGAAGAAAATGTTGATATTATAGTTTGAAATATATCACTTTTGTCTGGTGAAATCATTTAACTGTGAGTTATCTGTATCAAACATATCCCAGTGAAGTGTTTAGGAAATAAAAAATTCTTTATTAACCAGGCATGAAAATTGAATTTCCTGAGGACTAGGTTTAGGCCAGGATAGAGTGGGAGGGATGATGGTGACTTCTCCACAGATATTTCATTGGCAGTATCCAAATGCTCAGGGTAGCAGACATATCTAAAAATTCTTATGGAGAGGAAATAAGATTTAAGATATTTATCTACAGCTGCACAGTGATTCAAGCACAGGGAACACATAACTATTCCTCTACATGAATAATATACATAACCTTACTCGGGGGGAAAATGCCCAAGAATAGAATCAACAGAACCAAGAAATTGGATGGGGTAGCCATTTTTCATGAAGGCTCTTTTATGGTATCATTAATGGAAACATCCAACCTACTTATGCTTGAAATCAAGCAATTGCAAGAACATGGTTTTAAATCATGACTATTAGACACTTTTTAGTTCACAAGTAACTGAATGTTAGGGGAAAAATATAGTAGCTGGGAGGAGGTACATGTGAATTCATTTCCTCAGTTATGTTATGGGGATGTGTAGAAAATTAATTTGAAAAAATAAATTGAATTTCATTTCAGAGTTTTATTAAACATTATTATTAAAAGAATCATTTTCATTTTCAAAATTAAACATAATATATCCCAGATTGGTACAATAAGCATGAAAAACTATGGGAGGAAATTGATGTGTACTCATTTTCTCACACCAGGGATTCCTTTTTTTTTTTTTTTAATTTTACAGACTTCATTTCGATCCCTTGTACACAAATGGGCTATAACTTTTCATTTCTATGGTTGTGCATGATGTACATTCATACCATTCATATAATCATACTATTATCAAGAATACAATGATAGATGTTGGTGTAAATTTTGGAGAAAAATGCACACTTTTACATTGCTGGTGGAGTGGCAAATTGGTACAGACACTCTGGAAAGCAGTGTGGAGATTCCTCAGAAACTTGGAATGGACCCACCATTTGACCCATTTACCCCACTCCTTGGTTTACACCCAAAGGACTTAAAATTAGCATACTACAGTAACACAATTACATCAATGTTTGTAGCAGCTCAATTCACAATAGCTAGACTGTGGAACCAACCTAGGTGCCCTTCAACAGATGAATGGAGAAAGAAGCTGTCTTATATATACACAATGGATTTCTTTTAGCAATATCCAACAGTGAATCATCAAGAAATGGAGGGCCAAATATATTACAAAAATACAGAAATTATTCTCACAGAAAAAAATCAAAAGATTATAAATTCTTCAGCAAATACAAGAATACAACAAATACAAACACAGAAATAGAAGCAGAAAATTAACAAACTAAAATCTCATAATTAAAAATAACACATGGCAAAAACAATAAAATTTGGCAAAATACAAATAGTGGTGAAAGTTATTTATTACAACAACGAATCCATAAGAGATTACCTGAATTACATATGTTGAAAATAATATTAAACTCACTGTGAAGGCATAGAAATTGAAGGCATAGAAGGGTTGGATTCTCTCCACTCCTGTGCCCCATTTATACGAGTCAAAGGCTAGAAGCTGTCTTCAGGTGAATCCCAGATCACTCATGTGTGCAGAAGATGATCCTGTTCTCAGAGGGGTGGTTCATCTGAATCCCTGCTTGTGGCCCTCAGAAACCTTGGTTTCTGGTTGCTGTCAACATGGTGAATGCTATTGCAAGGGTCTCATGTCCACTATACAGGTCACTTAGTCCACCCCCGACTCAGGATGACAGAGGTAGAGCCCCTTTTTCATTGGAGTAGTGGCAATATGGCATATTAAGGACAAGGGCAGGATGGTTAGCTATAATTTGAAATAAAATGAAATAATTATTAAAATATAAAGACCAAAGGTATGATCCTGCCAGTATCAAAAATTAAATAAAAAGAATTAGAAACAGAAAAATTTATGGCATCAATCACAATAAATGAAATTGAATAACCCACATTTTGTTTTTCAGATTGGAGAACCCCATTTAGCATAAAAATATCAAAATCAAAGAGACTAGATGTAGATCGTTCTAAATAAGTTTATAATTATTATTGTATATAGTTTTTACTTATGCAGATAATTGTTTAATTTTAAAGTTTTGATGTACCCATATAAATTCAAAGTTGACATATGAGATTTTATCTGATACAAATATGTATCATTTAACTATGCACATCCATATTATGCCTATACTAATGATAAATTTTGACAAAAATACTTGAACAACGACAAAATAATTCCATTTGTAAAATGCATACATTTTTCCAATTATTTTGCATTCTCTCAGTTCTAGACTTAAATTGAGCATGACACCTTTGTCATATATTACCCACTGTTTTATAGTGCTTGATTGCACGGACTAAATTTTAATTTATTCAAGGACTTTTCACTAAGTAGTCTGTCTTCTGTATTCTGTTTAGTGCCAAGAGCTCTGTGGGTGTTTAATAAGGATTAATTGGTATCAATAGCAATAATGATGGTTTTATGTTCTTGAATATCGATACCATTAAGAGTGTGATGCTTAAATGGTTCTAACTTTATTTATAACTTTTAACAACAGACAGACTGATTGAATATGAAACAGACTTTTCACATGAATAAAAGTGGAAAAATTAGCATGTGAAACAGTAGTTACTCTACTGTGTCATATTTTTAATAAATTGTTACAATTATTCAATGCCTGCAGAAGGATTTTGGGCAGGCAATTGTAAGCACCAGTTAGGGAATCTGTTCATGTGAGGTGTCATCACATGCAGGAAAGGCAAGTGTCATGGTCCTTTTCCATGTGGAATGCTATAGCAGATCAACAGACTGGGGAACTTTTAACCTAGAGTGATGTATTCACTCTTCACTCACTGTGAGGGAGCTGAGGAAGTCCAACATCAAGGTGCAGTTGGTTGGACTTCTCCTTGTCATGGAATCCTCACATGACACAGGTTCCTTGTTGAGCTCCCTTTTATAAACTAATGCCTTTATGAAGAAACTGCTTTCATGGATGTCATCACCCTAAAGGCCCACCTCCAAATCTAACCACATGTGAATTATGTTTCAATGTATAAATCTTAGGCATAAATTTTCAGACCATAGCATGTAGTTAAAAACAACACTTGTCCAGACAAACCAAGTCTGGGCTGAAGTATCAGTTCTGTTATTTTAACTGGAATATCTTGCCCATATTATTAAGCTTTAGGCACATTTACTTAGGTATTAATAATGGAAATAATTATGCCAAACCCCAAAAGTTTTCCCTATGCTCACTTAAGTTGCCCAATAGATTGCTAAGTGAATAAAAACACAGAGCTTTCTTAAACTCTAGCTAGGAATTATAAAATTCTACAGGAAAAGAGCAGGTTGCTGTGATCATGAGAAGGAGAGAAGTGGTTGAATTCTTTGGATTGGCAAATCAGATCAAGAATCTCTGATGCATTGAAAATGGCTCTGAAATTGAGGGGAAGTGAGATGACACAGTCCCATGAGAAACTGCATGTGGAGCTTGTGAAGCCAAGCAGAGAGGAAGCACAACTGAAACGGAAGAGCTTTGTTCCTTTCAAGAGCTTTGGACTTTAACCCGCTTTAATAAGTGGGGGGAGGGGAAGGATAGATATCAGTGGATTAGACAAAGGGGGATGAAGGGAAGGGAAGGGGTTAGGGTTAGGGTAGACAGGAGAATGAAGATGACGTAATTTTCCTGTGTACATATATGAATACACCATAGTGAATCCCTCCCCCATGTACATCCAAGAATGGAGTCCCAATTAGGATAAGGTATATTCCAGGCTTGTATAATTATATCAAAATGAATTACACTGTCATGTATAACTAAAAAGAACCAATTGAAAAAAAGACAAAGAACAAAAGAAGAACAGGTGAGTGAGGAGGATGGTAAGAGAAGAACAGGAGCCAGGACCGGAGAAAACCACAGGAGCTTGCAGAGAAGATGGGCACTCGGTACTGAGATGGAGTGAATGATGACCTAAGCCAGGAAATATCTTTAGACATTATGTGAAAGATAAAATAAGTTAAATATTTCCTCGAAGATGTCACTATGGAGATCAAAACTGACATTGAGAAGACCAGTTCAAAGGGAGGTAGCAGTTTAAAAAATGTATTTGTCACATTTCATTCTGAAATTATGCAGAACTGATTATCTGAAATCCACTTCAATACACAATGCATACACAGCATTCGAAATTAAAATATAGACAATTTCTCTTAAGTGCAGAGTTGAGGGAAAACAATATTTCAAGAGAGAAAAGCAAATCTCGTGTTTTTTTTTTTTTTTTTTTCTTTGTACTGGGGATTGAGTGCAGGGGCACTTCACCACTGAACTACATCCCAAGTCCTTTGTATATTTTTAATTTGAGACAGGGTCTCACTAAGTTGCTGAGGCTAGACTCAAACTTGTGATCCTCTTGCCTCAGCCTTCCAAGTAGCTTAAGTGAAAATCAGCATTGGAGTGATTCATTGACAGCTTTGGCTTATTTAAGTAGGGAAGGAACATGAGACTTTACTGTTTTATAGGGAAAACATGAGGTTTATGAAAGGTAGGAGAATATAACTGAGATTGTAAATAAAGGTTCAGATTTCCAAAGCCTAATCCTTTACTGGAAGAAAAAGCTGACCCACTCTAGACAAAGGAGAAAAAGCAGAAATTTTGACTCCATCTTTGAGATGTTCAGGATACATAAAAATTATTAGTATCTCTCTGTGAGCATTGTTTTAACTATAATATATGTCACACTTGCAGAGTCACTCAGGGGAAATGCCAGTGTCGGTCAAGAGGCAGATAAGGTAGAGGGGAGACTATGGGCCAATACCTCTTTTGTGATCTCTGCAGGAAGGGAAGGTAACAGCAGAATAAGCAGGTGTAGGCCTGGCCAGTTTGAATAATTTCAGTGGGCATCTGGGCAGAGAGGAGGCCCTTAGGTTTTTGGGATTTGGTCTTGGAGCAATTAGGGCAAGGGCACAGCTGCCCGTGTGTGAGAATGTGGTAACTGATGTCACAAGGGAAATGGACTTCATCCACTGCTCAGGAAGAAGAGCTGACTGACTTCAATGGGGAACTTGAAGCAGGGAAAAAACAAACTAACCATGCTGTAAGCATCCAGTATGAAAAAGAATCAAATTATGCCTCCTTAGGATATTATGAAGCTGCAGAACACCAAAGACAAAAGAAATCTCACATACATTTAGAGAAAAACCAGTAATGAGTGGGAGAAAATTAGATTTTGCCCCAAAGTAGTAAGAAAAATAATTAGTATCCTGTAATTCAGTATCCAATTAAACTATAGTATAAAGCAAAGAAATATAAGTGCTTGTATGTAATAAGTACTTACCAAATGCTGGACATTTTATTTTAAAATATCCCATGCATACATTAATTGAGTTATTACAATAATCATTTAAAATAGATTATATCAGTGACCTGGTCACCTAGAATAAAAAAGGGGAGCAAAGAGTGATCAAATCATTTTATAATATTCTAAATCTAATAAGGCAAGTTCTAACTCACAAGATTTTAATTACAATTCTAAACAGATTTACAGATATACTGGATGTAATTACTTCCATTTATAGATCATGACTAAAGATAATTTTAAAGCATACATTTCCGTAAAGAGGAAATTGTTCCCAGAAAGAAAAAAAAATAAAAAGTAAACAGAGAGCAGAGTAGATGTAGGCTCTTGTTCGCATCATATTGCAAGAAGAGATTATTCTTTCAGAGACTTTGGGAGGACAGTGGTTAGAGAAGGAGTAGCTTGAAATTAACCATCTGGGAGTATGTACCCCAAAGACCCCAGCAGGTCTCTCAAATCAGAGGTTTCTCTCAGAGCTTTAAATACACTTGGGAGAAATAAAATGATTAATTCATAATAATGGATGTACAACACTGATTAAAGAATAACAGCTACTTTAGGTAGAGTAAAAAGAAGGTAAAAAGCATATGCTAGTTAAAAGTGAGGAAATATTGTCAGTGCCAAGGCAATATAATTTCCTTACATTAGTTGGAAGTTGGTAGAAATAATAACAGATGAAAAATAATAAAAATACAGTAGTAAAACATAACACAATAGAAAGAACAAAAAGATAGTGGGTTTATGAAAAGCATCTGAAAACAAAAGATAAGGGTGGAATGGAGAAATCAATAATATCAGAGTGAAAATGTGCTCAGGCACATACAGGAAAGATTTTAATTTGGATGAAAAACTATAGAAAATATTTGGGAAATAAATGGAAAACGAGTGAAATTGCTGCTTGTGAAGAAAAATATATCCTATTAAAGCTGGAAGAATAAGCAAAAAAGTGTAAAATAAATGCTATAATTAAAGTAACTAAATTAAAACAAAACTTAAAATTAAATTGTCCTAAATTTTGTTCTGTCTTCAATGTTTATTTCTGATGTTGTATGACTTTGAAACAAAAATCAGTTAAGAAAAGTGTGAAATAGATCATTTTAATCTCAAAGATGATTATTTCTATGTCTTATACAGACTGTAAAGCAAATTCAACAATGACATTCCATGTATTTTTAAAAGAATTTTGGCAAACCAAGAAGAGAGGAGATTCTTTTAATCTGATGAATATCTTTTAACTCCCCAAACAACACTGGATTATTAGATATACATATTAATGTATATTAAAATATTCTGTAAGAGCCAAATTTGACTGAAAAGGGAATATAAATGACCAGCACCATAACATATAAGATTTTATGTTGATTTCAATAAAATTAAGAATGAATTTCAATCATAAAATGTGCTTGCATATATCTCTGAGCAGAAGTCACAAAAATAAATTAATATCACTATCATTTAAATTTTGAACCAAGAAAAATAATCTCTTAAATCATTTAAACTCATGGATGGGCCATGAACTATTATGAAATGAACTTAAATGCTTATTTTTAGTGAAAGTAGACAATCTGAAAGACCACACTCCATACTATCATATTCTACAAAAGGTGAAATTATAGAGGCAGCAAAAATAATGTTTTTTGACAGTTTGGAAACAGGGGAGAGGAGGAGGAATAGGTTGGGCACAGGGGAGTTTGAGTGCATTGGAACTGTTGTTTAGGATCCTAGAATGATGGGCATCAGGAAGTTCTGTGTTCCTAAAACCATAGAACTGCACACAATGACGAGTAAATCCTCATGTATACCATGGACTTAATGAACACTAATATCAATATTGGTTCATCAATTTTAATGAATGTAGCATGCGTCTGTAGGATGTCAAAAGGAGAGCTGGTGTGAGGAGTGGTGGGGGAGCTATAGAAATAGGGGAATTCTGTACTTCTTGTGCCATATGTCTACAAACCTTAAATTACTCAAACAACAAGGCAGGGATGCCCTCTTTCGCCACTACTATTCAACATTGTTCTTGAAACTCTAGCCAGAGCAATTAGACAGACCAAAGAAATTAGAGGAATACGAATAGGAAAAGAAGAGATCAAACTATCCCTATTTGCTGATGACATGATTCTCTATCTAGAAGATCCTAAGAATTCCACCAGAAAACTACTGGAACTCATTAATGAATTCAGCAATGTAGCAGGATATAAAATTAATGCTCATAAATCTAATGCATTTTTATTCGTAAGTGATGCATCCTCTGAGAGAGAAATTAGGAAAACTACCCCATTCACACTAACCTCAAAAAAAATAAAATACTTGGGAATCAATCTAACAAAAGATGTGAAAGACCTCTACACTGAGAACTACAGAACACTAAAGAAAGAAGTTAAAGAGCATCTGAGAAGATGGAAAGATCTTCCATGTTCTTGGATAGGCAGAATTAATATTGTCAAAATGGCCATACTTCCAAAAGTGCTATACAAATTCAATGCAATTCCAATTAAAATCCCAATGATGGACCTCATAGAAATAGAGCAAGCAATCATGAAATTCATATGGAGGAATAAGAGACCCAGAATTGCTAAAGCAATCCTTAGCAAGAAGAGCGAAGCAGGGGGTTTCACAATACCAGACCTCCAACTATACTACAGAGCAATAGTGACAAAAACAGCATGGTATTGGTACCAAAATAGGCAGGTAGATCAATGGTACAGAATAGAGGACACAGAGACAAACCCAAATAAGTACAGGTATCTCATACTTGACAAAGGAGGCAAAAACATGCAATGGAGAAAAGACAGCCTCTTCAACAAATGGTGCTGGGAAAACTGGAAATCCATATGCAGCAAAATGAAACTAAACTCATATCTCTCACCCTGTACAAAACTCAACTCAAAGTGGATCAAGGACCTAGAAATCAGA
>JAJEJO010000384.1:975704-1037413 GCA_020662805.1 Glaucomys volans | reverse complement strand
CACCCGGCATGAACTCATTTTATAGAATATCTTTATGTTGGAATTTGCCCATTAAGGCAAGGAAAGATACCCATTAAGAAGCACACTGCAGCAAGTTTCTGTCGTCCCAGCTACTTGGAGGCTAAGTAGCTCATTTGAGCAAATAAGTTGGTGGCAAGCCTGGGCAACTTAGTCTGTTTCTTAAAATAAATAATAAAAGAAATAGCTATGCAGATTTGGACATATTTTTGACCTGGAGTAGGAAGCTTAGTGGAAGAGTGCATGCTTACCATGCACAAGGCCCAGAATTCAATCCTTTCTACCTCCACTCAGATATTTATATATATACATATTTATGCATATATGCATATATGCATATATACAGATATACACATGTATATATATAAATATGTATATTTATGTATACATAAATATGTGTGTGTATATACACATATACATATATGTGTATATATGTATATATGTAAATATGTCCAAATCTGGACATATATGCATAAATATGGATATATACACACACATATTTATGTATACATAAATATACATATCTATATATATACATGTGTATATACACATTATATACACAGATATACAAATGCAAGGACAAATAATAATAATTTTTACATTTTCATTATAAGACATGAGTAATGAACATTTGCTGTCATGAATATTGTATATTCTATGAATAATTTCCAAATGAAATACTTTTGAAGATGCTTTAAAATACAGTCTTCAGTTTCTACATTTAAAAAATGTTATGAAAATATAAAAAATATATATATATATACATGGCCTACATAAGAACAATAAACCCACCCATTATTTGTTCTAATACTCTTGTATTCATTACACAAGTGAGCACCATACTGAAGGACATTTACAGACCCCATGCGGATGGCTCCCACATTCACTTTAAGGTCACTCCATGTGTCCACTGTCTCCCTTGCACACTGAGAGCCTTTTGAAACATGACCAACTTTGTTTTTTCTAAGTACCTGTGTCCATCTTTCAGTAATGGAGCTCTTTGTCTTGTCTCTGCCCTGTACCTTTTTTCTATTTAAATGTAGACACTGCATTTCTCTATATTTCTGTTTAAAGGACTAATTTCTAAGCATTTTCCTCATTCTAAAATGTTAGTCTATCTTACCCTCCTAAAATTAAATGATTGTTGAGAATTTTCCAAGGCTCTTCTCTGTCTCTGTATACTCAATAATAAAAAAGGATTGCTGCTTTTATTTTTTAATGACTCCTTTAAGTCTCTCCACATATGTAGTTCGTTTCTAGCTCTTTTAGACACTCTTCAAAAGCCACTTGCTTTTTGTAATTATGCACTTACTATCATGTTCCCCAATTGCTTTATGTGTATTCTAACTATATTTGCTTCTCACTGAAACCCTGTCTAAGACTTTCATTGTAGTTTAGTGGGAATAAAATCATCACTATTGCCACTTTCTGGTTTGCAATAGAATGATTTTTTATTTAAATCTACAAATTATACAAAGCTGATAAAGGTTTTTCTTTCTTTCTTTTTAAGTGATTTGCTTAAATTGTTTCCTACTAAATTTCTTAAAACCCTTTATACACTGATGCCATAATGAAGTGATTCTTTTATTCACATTTTTTATTACCAGATGTGGATTCAGCATGGCAGTACACCATAGTGGTTAAGAATAAAGGCCATGAAACCAGGACTTTGAGTTAATATCACTCTCTGACATTTTTTTAACTGTTTCCTTGGGCAAGTTATTATTTTTTTTCAGTGATTCAGTTTCCAATGAGAGATGTCTAATAACATTTGCCATTTAAAGCAAAAAAAAAGGCATAAATGTGAGGTTTATATAATCATTTAATATATCACTTTAAGGGTATAGCTATGATTATTATGAAAGTTATATTTTATATAACTGTGTTACTTCCTATAATGTCATATGTTAAATTACACTATGATCTATACAGTTCAGGAACTTAAAAGCTTCTTGGGATCCTCTTTCCCATTTCTGTTTTGAAAAGCACTAGTGGATACACATTAAGAAACAACCCAGGAAGGATTTTGGCTCTGGGAAAGTACTTTAGCCTTCATTACAAACGAATTGGTAATGAAAACGTGTTTTAAATTTATTGGGCATCTGTAAACTTTTAAACTTATAAAGGCTAATTTAGCTTCAAACAATGCAGGAAGTGTATTTGTGACCCTCTTTATGTTATAGGTGGTAAAGACAGATTTGAGTTGATAGAGTCCTGATTCTCAAGCCCATGAGCCATCTATGATGCTGTTAGGGAAATAAACACACTATTCTCAGAGCCCAGATCCCCACATCATGGCCATGCAAGAAACACTTACTATTTTATTACTTTTATTTTACTTTATCTACATTGAACACTGAAGACCTTATTCTTGGTATTTACTAAGAAGGAAGGTAATCATGTATTTCCTCTCCTAACCTAACTTAGAACTGCATACCATCCCTGAGGGGACAGCAGTTTATCGATCATTCACCACATCAATACTTCTAAGCACTCTGGTGTGTAGAAAAACTGTATATTCAAGCTATGTGAATAATAATATTTTGAAATGTATTTTCAGTTATTATAGTATTTTATTTAAGCACTGAATATCAAATAATTTAATATTAGACCACTATAGTCTAATTTAAGTTTTAAAATCCATGATTTCTGCCACAGTTTTGCGCACCCACAATCTAAACTTTATTTCTAGTTGCATGGTTTCTACTGCTTTACGGGCAATTCTATTATTAAATTATTCTTATGAGAAAAAATTGAATTATGTTCTCCTTCTCTTTTTTTCCCATAAATTAATCACCAAACCAAGATGCATGTACAGAATCCCTGTGCCTACCGTTTTCACTGACCTGCAACTGTGATACAGGTTTCACATGGTGAAGTCTTTCCCAGGGGACTCTTGCTCCCAATCTGTCTGCTTCCGCACCCTCTTCTCACACCACTGGCAGATCCCAGTACCTCACTCACAAAGCACATTGATGTGAGCTACTGGCCATCTTCATCTTCAGAGCTCCTCCCATCCTCAGTGTCTCTGCCAATTTAGTTTTGTCCATTTTTCTGTCTCAGCAACATTTTGGTAGCATTACTGGAACAATATAATCTCCACTCTGTTGTCGGCCAAATTTGTTCATTGGGTCAAGTTTAAAGTTAATTGTCAAAGAGGAGGACCACTCCACCATTTTGAAAAAGTGTCAAGGGTATCAATGAGAAGAGAGATAAATACCTAGGCAAATAATTCAAAGTAGCCCAGGTATTTCTACAGACTGAAACATGCCCCACCCCCTACCTTGATTAATAAGTTCAAGACCTAAACCCACTGTAGGGAGCATTTGGATGAAGAAATCATGGAAGTGGGGCCTTGTGATGACTTGAATGTTTATGTCCCTTCCAAAATTTATACTGAAACTTATTCCTCAATGCAATCATATTAAGAGGTGGCATTGCTATGGAATAATTAGACCATGCAGGTTCCCCCAAAGAAAGGGCTAATGCCTTAACAAGGAGCTAGTGGGAGCAAATTGTCCCTTTTGTTGGTTATTTCTGCCATGAGAGGTCACGGTAAAACAGTTTTAAATGAGACCAAAAAGGGGAAGTGTTTATATTTTGGAAAGTTATCTTCTGCTGGAGCAAATATGAAATATGATCCTAGCTAGTAAACACCCATAACACACACACAAACTATAAATCATATTCTGATACCAAGACTTTATACATTGTGTATACATGAATCATTTTCATATGGTGCACATAATATGTCCCAAAGAAATAATAAAAGTGAAGTTTAAAGGGCCTCAGAAAAGGGAGAAATCACTTCATAGAGGATAGGTCTCACATCTCAATTCCAAGGTAAAGGATTTAGGTATTCAAATAGAAGCATAATAGATGCATCTACTAAGTTTAAAAAGAGTTTGCATTAAATTATGCTATGGAGAGTCCAAAGGGCTAATTTCACCTGGCACTCTGTTACCCAAATTTGAAACAGAAACTGCTTATGTTCAAGGGTATTCCTGTTCTATGAATATTTTCAGGAAGAACCAAAGGCAAAATACTGCCCCCAAAATAAGAATGAGACATTTTTATTGCTTCTTATTTCATATTTTCTATGCCCGAAAATGAAACAGAATTTACACTTTTATGAAACATGCTAAAAGTCTGTCCTTTGGTTTATCTGCAGGTTACTATCATCATTGTATTATTGTCATTTGTGAAAACAAGGTAAACTGTTGGGTTTTTCGTTAGATTCTGCCACAAATTGAAGACTGGAGGGAAGTATTTAATCTACCTTTATGTAAAAAGGAAAAAAATCTGCTAAATAATATCCTCTCGGCTGTTTATGTTCAGCCTTAGAGAAATAATACCTGAACAATGTTTTGAATCATTGCCAGGAAAAGTATTTTATTGTAACTTTGAAAAATGACTCAGTGGTAGGGATTTAGATCATTGCCATTCACCCTCATGAACACAAACCAATGCCCATGATAGACCATTATTTGCTTAAAAATAATTTTTTATGAATAGATGTTATTTAAATTCAGCTGAGAACTGATTTTTAAAATTAATGTAGATAATTTTTTTAAAAAATTGTATTTAGAAATATACTTGACAGTTACATATACATTGTCTTATGCTGTCCCAAATTAGAAAAGAAATATTTTGTGATAAATAAAATTCTGCGTTTTGCTTTATATATATATTTCTTTTTGTTTGTATTCTTTATTTTTAGAGACTGCATTTTGCGTTGTTCTTAAGACATTAATTATTTGAACGTAGCCACAGCAGTGCTGTATACATATTTGTAATATAGTAATGATTTACATGGTGCTAAATTCATAATTAAACTTTGTTTATAATTAATTGGAAACAATATTTAGAATTCAGCTTGCCATTTACTTGGAAGAAGGAAGAGCAGAGGCTCACAGTGTGTTCTGGCATCTACTTTTCTGAGAATTGTTTTTTTAGAATTTTTAAATTGCTACTACCAGATTGGTTTTCCCTAACTGGATTTCTGATGATGTGGCACATAAGACCTACATTAATATCTGCTGAGTTTTCTTTGTGAAAATCATATTTATCTCAATGCTGTCTGTGACTGCTCACAAAGAGGGGACTCAGCTACTAAGGAGCCCAGGTGTCCCCAGAGTCCTGTTCCTATCTTATTGTTAAATACAATCACAACATAGCAGCAAGTTGTGATTTCGTATCGCTGCTTTTTCTTTATTTGTACTAATCTCATCTTTATTTCATGTTATACCCAATGAGTTAAAAATGTGCAAATCATGTTGACATCCCTGTGAAATTGTTTTATTGTGATTCGTCTCACCACCTTAAGAAAAACAAATTAAATGGAATTATAACATTAACTTACTATTTGATAGATCATTTTTTTCCTGGAAATGAAAATGTTGGACTGAAGGAGAACTAGGACTAAAAGAGCAAAAGGAGAAGCAGACTTTAACTAAAGGGAGTGATTTGTGATGCTGCTCTAGATCTTTCCATTTTTCCTTAGCTTTTTGTTTAATGAATGGAGAGCAGAAACAAATGCACATTTTCACCCTCTAGTCATATAGACTTTGTAAACTTAAACAACCTTAGATATCACTTAGCTCTCAATGATGCCCTTATTTCAGAATCAAGAATAGAGAAGTGCAGAAGAAGTACCAATGTTCCCCAGAACACGTATAGAACAGAGGTGTGCAAATAAGGACAGCTGAATAATTTCCTTTCTGTTGCAAATGTGGTGCTTGGTTGCCTTCCTTAGGCTGCTTGGTACAATTAAATTCCTATTTAATAAACATCCCTAATGCTCTTCACCTTGGTAAACTGTGCACAATTTGGTCCATCAGCATTTGTAGTAGAAGCCCCATTTGTTTTCTCTGCCAGTGGGTCACACAGAGGTTGATAATGTGGTTTCCAGGGTTTTTGTTTTTGTGGAGTTCTGTTGTTTATGAAGGATTTGACATCCATACCAATCAGCTCTGCAATTCATCTGGCATAATACATTGTTCATAAACAGTACCACTTCATTTTTCTTCAAAGAGTGGCTGAACATGAACTGAATAGCTTCAACTGGAAAAAGCAGATTGACAGGGCTGTGTGAACAATAAGCTGTATTTGTGAATTAAGAAAGAAACCTTAAAATCAAAACATTGTTAGTATATGAATTTTTCACTAATAAAATTACCACTAATTTTTTATTTATTATTCAAATCTGTTTATTGGATTTACCATAAAAAACATAATTATAATCAAATTAATCAGTAACTCAAATTCACCAGTAAATCATAATTTGTTACAAACCCATTCTATGCCATACTTTAATGAAAATAATTTTTATGACTGCTTCTACTTTCTTATATCTCATAGAAATGATTATCATATTTTATATTTTAAGTTGAATTATAGAACTTAAGTGGTTTTTAAACAATATTAATTTCAAAATTGAACTAATCTTTCAAATTATACTTGCAGAAATGAATATATTCTGGAAATTTTGAAAATGCTTCCAATAAATCATTGCGTAAAATACATTGCCACGGCTTCAGTGAGAATCACATCAGGGAAAAATACACTAAGTGATTTTTAGCTCCTATATATTATACTCCATCTATATCATAACCTTATTATTTTCATAACTCTACATCAACTTTAAACATTTTTGCATGATTCCTGGAATTAACATTCATTACACTTTCTTAAATTGCAAAAGTCATGTCTGACAATGATATTCTTTTAATTTGGCAAGCCTGTCTTTCAAGATGACATTTTCTATTTTTCATGATAGGAAAAATGAGGCTGAAATAGAATTTATGGCAGAGAGAGGCTGATAGAAGGTGAAAGTAAATAAAAGTGGCCACACATTTCTTAATGATACCCTGATGGAAACCTGGAGTGATGCTTCTTCCTGTGCTGAGGGAGACTGGGTCTTCATCCTACCTCATAGAATCCAAGTAGAGGGTGCTCTCCGTGAGTGACAGTTCTGAACCTTGCTCTTACTAGACCTGAGCCACCTGCTTCCTTTTTCTGGAAATGCTTGCTTTTGCTATTCTCTCATAAGTCTGTCTCCACACTGTGAGGAGCACAAGACACCTGTGCTTAGGTTGACAGCCCCAACCAAGCCCAGACACTACACATCAACTGTCAGCCACCTGCGTCATCTTGGACCTCAATTTCCAGCTCCAGATAATCATCTAGACTGACACCATGTGGAGCAGGAAAAATAAAATAGGAAAAATTAAAGAATTATTGTTTTGAGTCACAATATTTCATTCTAATTTTAACAGAAATTTAAATGTTCTTAAGTCTTTCCGTTTTCTTGAAATCCATTAAGGTAGACACAGAACTAAAAATTTGTCTGTTAAGTCTTTTGTAAATTGTGAATTTTAGAGTTTTCTTTTCCACTCCATTTAGCACACTATCCTCTCACCCCACAATAGGTCACTGGCATCTGAAGTGCAAATCTTGTGGAACTGAACCTTGGTCCTCTGGGATCTGACACTATCTTAAGACAGAACTGAACTGGATTAGAGCATACCCAGTTGGTGTCTGCTGGAAAATTGAAGGCTTGCTTGCTGCATACTTGTGGGGTCACAGAAGTCTTCTCTATTGATTTTTGTGGTATGAGAGCAGAGGAGAGAGTGTTTGTTTTTTGGAAATAAAATCAAGCAATGTGTCCCTCAATGAATGACTTGATAACGGAAATGTGATGTGTGTTTATATATATATATATATATATATATATATGTAAATATGTATTTCTATATAAATATGCAAAAATATAACACACATGTGTAATAGAATATTATTCAGTCATAAAAAAGAATGAAATCCTGTCATTTACAAAAACACAGATGGAACTGGGTAACAGTAAAATAAGTGAAATAAACCATGCACAGAATGAAAAATACAGCTGTTTGCAGAAGGTTTTGAATGTTCCCAACACAAGGAATTAATAAATATTTAAGGTAACAGATATGCTAATAATATTGTTCCATACGCTTTGTACACATATATCAAAATATCATACTATACCCCATAAATATGTACAATTTATAAAAAGGATCCAATTGAAAAAATTGTTAAAAATACAGTAGTATATTCTCAGCAGAGGTGGACTGTGAATTGCATATTCACAAATTACTGTGTAAATGCTGTTTTTCTCCTTTTATAATTAAAAATTGTTTTCAAGTTTAAAACTCTGAGACACATGATAAGGTTTCTTGGCATGTGCTGTTTTATAAATCATATGATAATCAAGATCAAATCTTTTCTCAGTTTCAGGTTTTAAAATATAACATACATAAAACAATTAGGACACAGAATTTATTGTTACAAAATCTGGGATTTTTTTAAAACTGAGTTTAGCTTAGGCATTAAGCAATTCTCCAATAATTGTCCTTTTCTGGCATACTCTTTGATTTTTCAATAAAAGTCCAGACCACCATCATCTGGTAGAATTTTCTGTCCTGAAGGTGGTTGTTGAATACTTAAAAGGTGGCTACAGCCATTAACAACCTCAAGTTTAAATTTTTCTGTTCTTAACTAATTTATATTGAAATGTACACAACAACCTGTTGCAAGCATACTGCCCTGATCAGCACCAGTTCATGTATTGGGTTCATAGATGGAGTGGGGGTGTTAAGTTTAGGGCAGGATGGCAGCTGCATTCTTTCCAGTATTTAGCCTAGTTCTACCAGGCCTGATCAACTCCTTAGACTGTAGATTAGAATAATGTTGGTTGAAAATAGATTAAAAAGTAAAAATGTGCTGTGCTGTGCACATCCACAATGAGCAAAGAAGTAAAGGGAAAATCAACATTGCACCTTGAAACCTTCACAAATGCAAGCTATGCTTAGAAATGTAAATAGTTTCATAGCATCATGTCTTCTTCCTATTTAATGTTATCCTATATTGCCCTCAAGTGTTTGATCTATTAATATGTGCATCCTGAGTTTTGGCACTTAACCTGCAACAAAAATTTTGAGTTTAAATATTTTTGGTTCATTGTTTTTATTGGTTTATTGCTATGTTTAGTTTTCATAGAAACAGTAAGTAACTTATATTTTATGAGGAAACATTTTAAAATCATAATGCACTAATCGTGTAAAAGGGAAGAATCAATTAATCTATGTAAAACTGAGTGTTCAACCTCATTTCCATTCAGCTAAACACATAGCAAAGCAGGGCAGCAGACAACTGTAGCCGGTCAGGATATACAGGAAGTGATCATTGCAGACTCAATAACACATGCCGCTAACTCTTTGAAGATAACTTTTATAAATGCTTGTGTAATTTCGAATCTTCCACAAATAGCCCGTATTTCATTAAGCTGACAATGAAACACTGTCTATCAGACAGAAATTGTCTTTCTTACTGAAATGTTATGTGGGTGAATAGCCATTAAATAAAGGTTCATGCTTCTATTTTCTTCTTGGGAAATGAATCTGATTTGAAACTGTGTCATGAAATTCAGTTTTTAAATTCCCTTTTTTTCTTATTTTATGTATATATTAATTCATTGATATTCTAGATAAATTCACTTGTAGTATCATACCATTTCTACCTTATATATGAAGAGTATGAACTCTAAAACATTCACATTTTTCTCCTTAATGTTGCATATCATATATTTCCAGAAAGGTGACATCAGTTTTATCTTTCTTTAGATCTAATTAATGTTCTTCAGGTCAGATGAAAATAACTGGTGAACTCTTTGCAATCTCCTTATTTATACAGTAGTCACTATTCCTTTTTTCCAAGTCAGATAGTTCTAATCTGTAACCTCAATGTTTCTAATTCTTTACATTTGGAGAATATCACAAAGACAAGCATCTCCATAATAAGTACACATATGAAAATGTACCTGAAATCAGAAGAAGCATATGGTACCTTCCACAAGGCACTTTCTGATTTCTCTAAGAAGCAATTGGTAGTAAAGTTTTATGAAGGTTGAAACTGAGCGATTGCATTTACATTCAATTTCTATTTTTAAAATGCAAAGGAGGATGAATTCAATACAGAAAAAGGGTTTCTAAGTTTCAGTTACTTTTAAAATGAAAAAAGATACTACAAACATATGAACTGGTTAAAGCCAGCTAGTAAAAAAGCCATGAAGGGTAAATGTTAAAATACAGATGGAGCACATTTTGGAGTGATAAATGTGCTCATCATGATTTAGCATTTTAAGTGAATTAATTCAGTCCATTTTAAGGATACATGGATGTGTTAGTTAGTATTGCTCTTCCCATTACCTAGAGTAGAAAACAAGCCATTGTGGGTAGAGAGGTTGCCAAGGACAATGTGACTAGAAGCAGAAGGGCATGAACAACCCCAGGGATCAATGAGACACCATTCCTTATACATACCCATTGTGCATCCCTTCCAATACCCATGAACTCTGTCCATCTCAATCACCCTTTCATTTTCCAAGGAAGGTGTTCAGTAATTTTATTCAAACCAGATTCATTGTGTGTCATGTAAACATTTACCCATTAATGCATTCCGCAAATAATTCCTGGATTAATTTTATGAGAGAGGTTTTGCAAATCACCAGATATACAGCACTGAACTAAGCGTCTTTGCATCTGACCCGGGGAAGTTTGTAATTTAGCCAGATAATAGACAAACAGTTGCATAAACACAAGAATTAGAAGAGAGTTACTGTTTCTATGCCAGGGTGAATTTAATTCTTTGGAAATGCTTGATGAAGATAAGAATTAAAATAAATGCAGGAGAATGTTGGAACATAAAAAAAATGAGAAATCAAAAATTCTATCGGGAGATTGCCTGTGGGTTTCTTTAGGGGGATCTTTTGTTTTTAATTGTCATGTAATAACATGGGGTATAGTATGATGTTTTAATACATGTATATATCATATAATAGTCAAATTAGGTTATTTAGTACATCTGTTATCTCATACATGTATTATTTCTTTGTGGTTGAGAACATTTGAAATTCTCTCTTCTAGTTGACTTGAAATATTCGATATATTATTGTTTAGTCATCCAACTATGCAAACGATTTCCAGAACTTATTCCTCCTAACTATAATTATGCACACTGATCAAACTCTCCACAAATTCTGCACCCATCTCCCAGCCTCTTGTAACCATTATTCTACATATGCTTCTTTAAGAACAGTTTTGTAGTTTCAGCATAAGAGTGACACATTACAGTATCTGTCTTCATGTAGCTGGCTCATTTCACTCAGCTTAATGTCCTTGGTGTTCATCTATGAAGCTGCAAATAACAGAATTTCCTTCTCTTTTGAAGTCCAAGAGAATTCCATTGTGTGAAATACCAGAGTTTCTTCATCTGTACTTCCAATGATGGACACTTATGTCTTGACTTTGGTGCATAAACCTGCAATGAACTTAAGAATGAAGTTATCTCTTTGACATAACTAATTTCATATTATTGGGCTGCATACTTTGAAGGGAAACTGCTGGACTACATGGATTTTTTTTTAATTTTTGAGGAATTTCCATACTGTATTCTTTAATGTCTGTGCTAATTTCATTTCTGGTCACCATGTATTAGAGTTTTACTTTTTCCACATCCACACTGGCATTTGTTAATTTTTTTTCTTTTCGATGATGTACATTGTGATTGGGGTGAGGTGTTATTTTTGTTTTGATTTGCATTTCCATGATTAGTGATGTTTAGCATCTTTTCATATATATGTTGATAGATTGCCTGTCTTCTTTTGAGAAATGCTTATCAGAGTCTTTTGCCAAATTTTAAATCAAATTGGTATCTGTAATGTCTAGGTGTACTCAAAAACCGTTGTAGGTAGAGAGTGGTAATTAGCATCATAGTTGTGGATGGAAGAAAGACGTGATGAAATTCTGCCCAGCAAACCTCTATTGAAAGGGAATGTCTTGACCATTTATCAAGATGGAGCAAGTGAATGTACATTTATACATTTACATAAAAATAAAATAATTCTGGATTTTTTTCTTAAGATCCTATCTACTAAGTAGATGAGATAAAGACAATATATATAGTTTATTTCTAGGTTATTTGTGAAGTAGAAATGGTTAGCATAGATATCAAATACATATGTATTTTAATAAGTCAGATAATTTGACACTTTTTGAAATTCATAATAATTTTGAAGCTATGACAAATTTCACAGATACTTTATAGATATTCAGACAGAAATTTATGTATTTTTTACCTACAGATATGCAATGTAATTCTGATGCATTTCTCATTCTTCTGTGGTAATTTCTAACTTTCTCTAAAGCTTCATGATGTGTTCTCTTTTCCTCAACATTATGGATTTTTATCAACTTATGTGTAGGCATGGTTGCTTTTCACAATCATCATTTGTTGATTCTCTTGCTCCAACTTAAACATTTTAATCTCATGTATTTTATTTAATGTAAGTAAAATAAACTTTTAAGTCAGTTTACTAAAATTTAAACAGATATGAATGTACAATGAACCAGATGCTAGTGCAGCATTTGGAATACATCAACAACAAGTGGAGATAAAGCTCATTTTAATGATGGGTCCATTTCAGCATATTTTTTGCTTTAGTATATTGGACAGCTTTCTATGATAAACTCAGAGAAAGCAATTCTGATTAATGGAAGAGATGCTGAAAGATTCAAGATTAATGTCATCCATTATTAGCATGTAAAACTGAGGGAATGAGGGAAAGATCAGTGAATTGTGCTTGTAGAATTCTGCCCCATGTTAGATGCAAGGGTCAATTGCAAAGTCATCAATGGAGAAGACTCTCCCCAGCATGGGTTTCCAGCTAGAATCTGTTCCTTGGTCACTATA
The DNA here is from genome assembly GCA_020662805.1 of Glaucomys volans. Taxonomy (NCBI): domain Eukaryota; kingdom Metazoa; phylum Chordata; class Mammalia; order Rodentia; family Sciuridae; genus Glaucomys; species Glaucomys volans. The sequence goes on along the minus strand of JAJEJO010000384.1, from coordinate 1,024,609 downwards.
TTGATTTTTTTCTCCCAGCCCCCTCAGGCTGATTCTCCAGAATATGGTAGGGATTAGCATTTATTTTTGATTTGACTGTTTTATTCTCCCTTTATTTTCTCTTCTGGTAATTAATGAATTGTTTTAAAGAAGCAATGAAGACAGTGATTAAAGAAGTGATGGAAGACAGTGGTCACGAACGTACACTAGGAATATATATTTTTATGTAATATTCTCTAAAATACGGATATGTATATATATTTTTATGATGCTGTGAAAAAGACACAGCAAATTTATTGACAAATTTTTCTTAGTGTATAGTAAGACACATGTAGTAAAATGATCATTTTGTATTTTTGCCCAAATAGTATTAATTGACAATTTATAGAAATGTCAATGTATGCCATTGATACAGGATTAACTGCCTTAACAATAGTAGGCTCTTTTAAAACAAATTGTTCCTCCATGTGATCAATCAGATCAAGCATGGATGTGTGAAGTTCATTGTGTAAGGCTGAAAAAAAAAAGAAGAAATACATAATTGTGGTAATCCTTGACAGCTGAAATGTCTACAAAAGGCTGCAGTCTAATTTGTATTTTACTTCACTTACAAACTGAAATGAATCATTTAGTCTTAAGTCAAATTAAGATGAAAAATTAAAATGATACATTGGGGTAAATATTTTATTGTGATATTTTAATAACTTTCATTAATACCAAGCAATTTCTGATCAATGCTCATGTCATGTCTATATATGACTCCAAATTAAATGTACACTATAACCAATGCTCAATAGGAGCCGATCAAGTGACTAATTAGACATCCATTTTTGAAACTAATTGTGCATTTAAACGGTTTCTGAAATTTAATATTATAATATTATTTAACATTTTTGAAAAATGCAGCTTTGACAACAAATACAATTTTTCCAATTAATGCTTTAACTCTCATCAAGTATTAATACCATTATTGCTTCCCCAACTAAATTTAACCCATTTTTAAATTAAAGATATAATAGTTTTTATTTGTGGAAAGAAATATTGAAACTTTCACTGAGGTGTGTTTGTCATCTAGCTGTGATTTCGGAATAAAATTAAATAATGAATAAAAATTAAAAATCATGTAAATACTGGCATATTTATTTTAACCTTTTTTCTTATTTACCTCCTTTTGTTGAAATACAATATGTAAGGAATAACCCACAGAACACTTTGTGGTGAAGTGTGTTCATTTTTAAGAAATCAGCATTTTGAGCAACTGGAATTCTCATTCACTCTTAGTGGGGATGCCTAAAAGGTACAGCCACTTTGGAAGAGAGTTTGACATTTTTTTTTTTTTTATAAAACTATAATTCTCTTACTATATGATCCAACAGTCATAATCCTTGGTATTTACATAGATGACTTATAAATGTAGACCCACAAAATAACAGACAAATATTATATTAACTTCATTCATGTTTATCAAAACTAGAAAGCAGTCAGGCGTGGTGGGACACATCTAATCCCAGCAGCTTGGGAGGCTGAGGCAGGAGGATCACAAATTCATAGCCAGCCTCAGCAGTGGGAGGACACTAAGCAACTCAGTGAGACTCCGTCTCTGAATAAAATACGAAAGTGGCTGATGCCCTTGAGTTTAATCCCCAGTACCCACCCCCCCCAAAAAAACCAGAAAGCAACAGAATTTTTAATAGGTGAATATATGCATAAACTTTGGTACACCCATGAAATTGTGTATTATTCAGCCTTAGAAGCACCTGAACTGTAAATGAACAAATGTATGTAAAGGATCTGCAATGCGTATTGCTAAATTGAAGAAAAGTGTCTGATCTGACAATACTTCATACTGCATTTTTGCAAGGTTTTGATATTCTGAAAAAAATAAAAATAAAAATATCAAACAGTAAGGAGATTATTGGTTGACAGTGCATATGTCCCAAAATATTTGTCAAATCCATAAAATGTACAAAAATAAGAGTGAGCCCCACTGTACTGTGTGGGTGTTGGTGGGTGATGATGGATCAGAGTTGCTTCATTGATCGTCTGACACACAGCAGTCAGGTGGCGGGTGTTCATCACGGGGGTCCTTGAGGATGTATGAGGGGTACAAGGAAACTCTCTGCTTAGTTTTGCTGTGAACCTAAAACTTCTCTAAATAATAAATCTATTAATTTTCAAAAAAGTCTGTGACCAGAAGAAACTTAAAATTAATGAACTGCTAATCAATGTAAATCTAATACTAATTTCTGTGACACTAAACAAATAAAACTGTGGCTATTTTGCTGTTTTTAATACAGCTTATTTATTTTTCTTAGAAAATATTTTAACACATGAAAGTAAAAAAAATGATAAAAAAAAACAAGTAAACTTACTTCATTATGATTTTTAAGCTAAATTAAATCTTGGGGAAATTTAAATGCCTTTTTGGCATATTAATTAGTGGTCCGGCTCTGGGGGGAGAATTCTTCATTGCTTTCTTGTATTTATTGCTAAATGTGCTCTAGCTAAAGCACACTGGCAGTTTTCATTCTGTATTTTTTTATTTTATTTTTTTTAATTTTTACAGACTGCACTTTGATTCATCGTACACAAATGGGGTAAGACTTCTCATTTCTATGGTTGTGCACGATGTAGAGTCACACCATTCATGTAGTCTTATTCACATAGGGTAATGTCTCATTCCACCATTTTTCATATCTCTGCCCCTGTTTTAATTCTGAATCATCTTTCCTAGGATATTTGTATAGAAACCCATACTAGAAGATGCCAAGTGTCTCACCTCAGGGCAAAGGGGAGATTTGTTTTCTGGCAAGGATAACAAAGATTATGTCTTCTTTTACTGCTAAGTTTACTCAGGAGAGCTAACAAACTCTATGAGATTCCTCAGTGACTTCGACACAAACCCAATGTCTTATAGTCTTGGGAATGGAGGGATTGTAATGCATTAATGAAACACACACTAATTATTAATTTGAGAGTCATAAAATCCTTTGTCTCTGACCTCAGAATCTTGTGTCTTTAGTCAGTATGAACAGACTAGTTTATTTATAATCACGGTAAAAATTTAGATGCTTAAAGCTACTGAAAGTTCTAATAGAATTATAAGATTATCACAAAGATTCCCACCTCCTCCTTTACACATTCTGTACAATACTTTCTCCTTGAGTGTGGGGACACCCATATATGAGTGACATTGTGCACATGATGGTTACATTGTGTCACAAGTTGGATGTATCTTTCAGATAAGGTTCTGCTCAATTGATTTTTAGTAAGAAACAGACTGTCCTGCTTGGTGGGGCAGGAAAATCTTGTAAATCCTGTAAAGGTTTATATAGACCCTGCCTAATCCCAAATTTTCTTTGCTACCGACCTTGAGGAATTGAGCCACAGATAGGGTCTACAACTGTAAGGAAATAGGCCATCCAACAGCCATAGATGCTTGGAGAAATACCTCAATTTTTGGATGAAATCATAGTCCATGAGGAACTCTTGCTTGCAGTTTTTTGAGACCAGAAGTACAGACCCAGCTAACCCAGCCAAGCATGCTCAGGTTAATGTCTCTGTAAACCTTAAAATAATAAGTGTTGGTTCTTTCAAGCAATTAACATTTTTTATATGTTTTTATAAAGCAATGCAAAGCAAATTACACTTATTTTGTGTTTGCTTACATCATATTTGTTTGCTGTTAAATAATACACATATTTTTTCTGATCATTAAAAAAATTTTCATATGCCCCTAAGAGTCTTCTCTAGCATTGTTGAGCGATACATTTTATCATCCATTTCAGTCTTCTTTACTACTACTCCTGAAAATTTTGAAGTAACTGAAAAACAAGTTACTCTCTTGAGAAATATTTGTAATAGTAGTTTATTTGGAAAACCTATTTAATATATGAAATAAGTGAATGCTAAATTTTCTGGGTGTCTATATGCTGTAAAATACATCTATTTAATCTGAAACCTCTTTTGCCTTTCTCCTTTTCCAGAGTCTAGATCTTGCAACAAGTTTGCTTCAAATCTCTCAGGAATTTCCAGAGATTCTACAATATACACTGAGTCCTGCAGCTCCAGGCTTCCTTTTGCAGCCTCACTTCAATTTTCCAGTTTCCCCTCCTTACCTTGCAGTGTGACTTTGACACAAACCCAGTGTTTTATAGTTTTGGGAATGGAGGGATTGTAATGCATTAATGAAATACACACTAATTACTAATTTGAGAGTCATAATGTCTCTGACCTCAGAATCTTGTGTCTTTAGTCAGTATGAACAGACTAGTTTATTTATAATTACGGTAAAAATTTAGATGCTTAGATGCAATGTCTAGTCTTATTGCCTCCTGTGGCATGTCATATGAAACCACCGTTCAGTAACAGAATCTCCCATATATACCATATATACAGTAAGGAAGTATTATGTTTACATATGAGGAATCACCCCAAAACTCATGTGTCAGACAATGCAAGAAGGTTTAGAGTTGAAATGACTGACTTGCGAGAGTCTTAACCTCATACGGATTAACTGAGTGGTGAATATAGGCAGGAAGGTTATGGCTGGAGGAGGTAGGCCATAGTGGAACGACCTACCTTCAAGGTGTATTTTTGTCTCTGGAGAGTGGAGTAGCTCTTTCTGTTTCCTGATCATAATATCTTGAACTGCTTTCCTCCAACACATTCTTCCACCATGATATTCAGCTTCACCTCAGGCACAGAGGACCCAGCTGTCTATGGACTGAGCTCTTAAACCATGAGCCCCAAATAAACTATTCCTCCTTTAAAATAGTTCTTGTCAAGTTTTCAGCCAGAGTAGTGAAAAGTTGATTATAGCAGGAAGAATGAAATTTTCTTAAGATTTTCTACATTATAGATATTATTTAGTGTTTATTATTCCAAATTTCTAGAGAATTTTTATTGTTTCTTTAGATACCAAATCACTGAATTTCCCTGGGTAGAATACACTTGTTTTGCAGACTTAATTCAGCCATCATATATAAAGCACTTCCATTAAGCATTCCCGAAGAAATTACACAAATAACTTTTAGTCGCTTAAACGTGGAATTGTGCAAACGTTCATATATGCACAAAATATGTTTGACATTTTTATAATCTCAAAATTTATTTTTTTTATCATAAGTAATGTTTCAAGCTTGAGTGAAAGAAGAGTTAATAGTTTAATATGAAACTTTCATAAAAATAACAACTCTTAATCTGAACAAATTCATTATTAATAGGCTGGAATTGCATTCTTAATTTCATCATGCTGTATGTTAACTATGGTCTTTTAGTTAAATAAATTTAATTTCCTAAGAGATCATCAAATCACTAGAACATGCTTGCAATATTTGAATACTTTATATTATTTTTAATTTCATACCTACTGAATTTGATTAATGGTTTACTTTTATTAATTTTAATTTCTAGTAGACACATTGGAAAGTCTTTACTGAATACCAACCCTTGAACAAAACAAGATAGTGAGGATCTTCTATCTTGCTTCAATATTTATGTTATATTATAAAGGTGAAAATATAATTTTATGACTTTTATATATTTTCACTTGAACTCTTAGGAGATTTTTTTAAAAATTAAAGCAATATTGAATAGACTCTAAATTAAATGTAAAGAAAGAATCTGAGAGTTAGTTAATTTTTCATAGATGCTTCAAGTAAGAATACAAAATATATTTCTGAGAAATTTTCGATACAAGTTATAGAACTCAAAACTTAAAGATCATTCACTCTATTTTCATTCATCTTTATTATATTCCAGGTCCCTTTGAAAAAACTAGTATTAATTAAACTAGTTTACTTTATGAGCATTGGTCAAATTTTCTACAATTCTCTATGTATTTTGATGCATTTTGAATAGTGTCAAAATTAATTAAAATTTAGTATAAATACTTTCGAAACTTGTACTAATTATACATTTACCAAATGGTTATGTGTGTTACTACACACACATACATATACTGGACATGCACATATTCTAATGTTCATGTATACACACACACACTCTGTACATACACACATGTGAATGTTTATTGAAATAATTAGTATCTGCTATTTCATGCTCTTTGCTACAACAGAGAGTAAAAACTATTCATACTTAGTCATAGGCTTATATTTAGTTAAAAATATAAGAAAGAGCTAAATTTTCTAAAATTCAGAGAAAAGATAAAAATATAGTTATGATTATCCCTGGAATACTGGAATTGAAACTATTTCTCTTTGCTCGATATAACTACTCCCTCTGCTGCAGCTAGGATGTCTCACCAACACTTATATTACTTCATTATGCTCTTTTACCTATGGTATATGCTACCATTCTTAATAACCTGATCATGGATGTATGGTTATCATTTTATTGATAAGAAAATTAAGACTGTGAGCATACTTAACTTGTACAACATCTGACAGACAGAAAAGGATCCCAGGAATAGCATTGAATATGAAGGAAAGAATACTTACACATATGGAACAATTAGTTCAAAAGGGGTTTTGTATTAGGGTATGCCAAGTACTGAAAATATAAATAAGGATATGGCATAAGCCCTGTGTTCTACATAAATGTAAAAACAAGTAATAATATCATTTGTACTAATAAATAATAAATATAAATTTTTAAGCTTAAATATACATTTTTAAGCTTAATGAAGATGAGACTCATTCTCAAATCCTGAAAAAACTTATTAAAATAATAATGACATTCCACATTAATGACTAGACATATTTTTACATACACCTTTAGACATCTAAGTAGCTATAGACAGCAAAAGGTAGTGGAAAACAGAGGGGACAAATGAGGGGAGAGAGGCAGAGCAAAGCAAGAGAGAAGAAATAGGTTGCTAGTTTAAGCTTGTATTAGAAATAATTTAATTTGCTAATGAATAAAAGTTTTGTATGAAATATTGAAATAAAGCTCATTCAGCTCATGTTTGCTAAAATTGGAAATAAGACTTCATTTTTATTGAGAAAATTGCAAAGAAGACAATAACAACGTCTACCAAAACTCTGAAGGACAGCTGTCAAACACATTGAGTTTGACCTAATTATTGTAGATTTGTTTTGTCTTTATGTTCTACAAAGTTCTTCAGAACAGAGCTTCATCAGTAATTACTTTGAGTAAGAGAGGTAAATGGCCAATTCCTTGAGAAGCCAACAATATGAAATTGAAACACTTATTATAATAAGGAAAAAGTTAACACTGGGAGAAAAAAGCTTATGAGAATAAATAGAAAACAAAACGATACAGTGAATAAGATCAACAGTAGAAAAGAATCATGATAGAACATTTTAACAATTTATGTTAGGAACATTCTCAAGAGAAAGTTCCATTTTGAAAAATGTAATTGATTCATATGAATTCCATGTTGAAAAACATTTACTCAATCTCATGAGTTAGTAAATTGAAAGATCAAGGTGAGAATATCGAAAGCCAAGCAAATATCAAAATATACAAATATAGAGGTAGATGATAGGTGATAATAATTAGAGATCGATGGAAATACAGATAAAAAAGATTGATAGATCATTTTGGTATGCATGTAGTTCGATGAGGATATCATGTGCATTCCTGAAAATGAAAATTATATGCATTTTTTGCTTTTCATTACCTAGAACAGTAGAAAATGAGCACGTGATCTGATAAGCAATTTCATTTCACTAATAGATTTACATGTGCATGTTCATTGATAAATGTTCATTGATAAATCAAAATTTTTATAGAATTAGTCAAGTACTCAAAATGACTGAAGTATTTACCAACAATTGACTGAACTAGATATATACAATGAATACTACATTGTAGAAAACAATTTGTTCAGATATGTGACTTACTTTTAAAAACATAATATTGGGTGATATATTTAATTCACAAAGAAATATTTGCTGTATAATTTGGTTGATGTAAAGATCAAAAACAAAAATAGGAGAAGGGGTACAGCTAGTAGCTAATGAGAGAGTTTCATAACATGCATGAGACCCTGGATTTGATCCTGCGTACTGCCAAAACACCCCATCGGATTGTTTATCACAGATTGGAAGTAATCATCTAAGGATATAAACACAATCATAACTTTTCTCTGCTCAAACATGAGGGTATTTATATATTATAGTTAGTGGGAAGTGTTGATGATGAACTTTGTCCCTGAATCATCCATATACTTTTAAGAAACAAGCTTTTGTTTCCACTTAGCTGGGCTGTGATTTTTCAATAAGCAACATGTATGTACCCAGTGTTGACTCTGGGAGCCTCTCTCTTCCCATGTTCCTATGTGCCCTGGAGTCACCAAGTCCTGCCAGACACTGAGCAAGATACTCAGCAACATCTCTCCAGGCACGTTTCGTTGCTGCTGATGTTCCTTACTTGTTACTTACATTTTTTTTGTGTGTGTGTTTTTTGTAGGGTTTTATTTGATTTGTTTGTAGTTGCCTCTCAGTGGTTCTGGGCTATTTGTTTATTTTCTTAGAAGTACAACAACAGGCTTAGAAGTCCCACTCACGCCATGGTGGTTTAGAGGGACCTTCAATTAAGTCTCTTGTTTTATCCTCTCAGCATATTACCTCTTCAAATCGGTCTCACAGTGTCCCTAGCCAGTTTGATTTCTCTCTCCATGGTAAACCCACATGCATATCTTTTTCCATCTGCTTTCTGCAGTTTGTTATACGTACCAATGTCTTTCAATCTCCTTTCTTTCTTCTACAATTGCTTTGAAACCTCTGGAATCTTAAGATCCATCTTATTTCCTCAGTGGTTGTATTTAATTTCATCTCACACTTAGTCTGTAATCTTGAATGGATGCATGGAAATGAAGTCATGATTTCAAAATTTACATAAAATGTGTTGTTTTAAATTATATGGTAACCAAATTCCTAGTAACTTAGCAATAATCGGTCACAGATTTTAGTAAGTTTCCTTTCTCCACATTTCTTAATTTCCCTACATTTTTGATATTCTTTCAACTCATAGTATACTTAGAAATATTTGGTTAAGTTTGTTACTATTTTCAAAGATAATTATTTGCTTATTTATCTAGGTGAGACTGAAAAAATATTGTGTAAATAACAATAAATCTTTTTTGAATGAGAGTAAAGCCAATGTCTATTTCTATCCATGTAGACATTTAACTGACCTGTATCTGAAATTTGAATATCTGTCATCAGATGGAGAAAAATTGACTCTTCAGAAAAGCCAGCACTAACTGGCAATACCTTGATGGAAATAGTATGAAGAAAATATACTTTGCCTAGAAATCTAATTTACCATGTTCTCAGGAATAGACTGCCTTTGAACAAATTCACAATAAATAGCTGTATAATTTTCTTTCATAGCGTGACAGATAATATTTCAAATAGCTGTACAATTCAAATGTATTGTGACTGGGACACCCTTCCTATCAACAGGGTTCCTGGGAAGTCAGACCGCATTATCAAAGAGTTTGGGCATAATGTGACATCTGGTAAAAGTACAAGTCTGGTGGCCTTCAGGGTTTATTCTTTCTGATCTAGATGATCAGTGAACAAATCATCATTTTTCTATATAGTGTCTCATTACTTTATAATCTTTCCTATTTTTCCATTTCTATAGGTTAGTCCTTTCTACTCCTGCCCTTCTTCAAATTGAGATTGTGAATATGTACAGTAGAAATAGAAACCAAACCAAAAATACACACACAGAAACCATCAAGATTCTTCACTGTGTTACAGGAGTTTCAGAAACACCTGAATAATCAGGTAATACAACTGCACAGGTTGAGTCCAGATAGTCTCCAATCCTGCCTTACCAAGGTACCATTTTCTCCCCTGACTGCAGTTAGGAAAAATTAATTTGTTTCCTGATGTATTTTTAGAAAATAGTTTTGGCTTTTTGTAAAACAGGAGTGTTTTCATTGTAATGTGTGGGTTTCTCTTCAATTCTTAGAAAATAACATTGTTTTTCATACTTGGTATGAATCTTAGTTTTGTATGCCATTTGCTAAATAGAATCCATCCAATGTACACATTTTTATGTAGGTAATAGACCAAAATTAATGGATTTCCTAACTTTTAGTCCATTTATTTAATAGAAAAGAATACATATTATTTATTGTTTTTCTTGTTTAACCAATTTTTCTTCTCTTGTCAGAGTTCCTTCTTCATTTTCTTGTATGACCTATTGTTACTTCAAAACTCCTTATGGGAATGACCACAGTAACCTTAGCGTTTTCTTAATTTTCTATAATAAATAAAGTGCCTGAGTCCAATTTCTTATGGGAAACTTATTGACTTTTAAATCAGCACTTACATTTACATAACCTAACAAAACATTTTGCATACTAAAATAACATGCTCTTAATGGTTTTTAATAGTCATATTGTAGGAAACAGGAGGCACAGCCTGGATTTCTACGGAGCAGGAGAACTAGCAATACGTGTACAATAGGGAACATTCACCAACGAAGCAAGATTAATACTAAGACCGAATGTGCTTGGAATTCTTCTCTTAGATTTTCTTAAAAAAATAATAGAAAATGCTTATCTTGTTTTGGATTACAAAGCTGCCATGCTACATAAGATTTTAGAATTTTTATTTTTTCTTTAAGTTTTAAAAAAAGAATTGTGAATGGAATGTTTTACTGAAAGAAAGCCAGTGTCAATGTCCTGGATCAGTCAAATGACATGTACTTTATAATTAAAGTTATGAGCTTTTCAAAGTGAAATTCTACCTTATAATATTTATAAATACTTGCTATACATATTGGTGTAAGCAAAATGTATAACAGGATTTATGGGAAAGGAGTAAGCACTTTTAACATTTTTGAGAAAATGATCAAATTCCCAGTTCTTTTTTCTATTTTATCTTTCGTTTTTTCTTCCTTTCTAATCCTCAAATCTGATAATGTTCTCATCTTCTTGTTAAATTATTTTACTTTAGGAGAGAAGAGTATAAATAAGGTAATATAATAATTTATATTATATTATATATACATTTTATATAGATAATTTATATATATATAATTTACGGGAAAAGAGTATAAATGAGGTAAATAATATATACATGATATATACATAAAATATCCTTTTCTTAGATCTACTTATTACAATTTCCATAGAAGGAATCACCTAAGCAGATTTGAAAACACTATTTCACAAGCAACACTTATTTGATTGTGAAAATGGAAACATTACCAGAATAAAATGTTTTTGTCAGAATAAATATGAATTATTATCAGAATAAAACACGAATAGTTAATAAGCTTTACTTGTTTCTCCATCTTTTCAAGATGATCAGGTAGATAGATGGCACTTTAAATAATGCGTTAAATTTAGAAGATACATTAAATAGCAAAGAACATCACGGAAAATAGAAAACCATTTCCATTAAGGCCTCAAATATAAAATGTTCTATTCAGACACAAACTAAGCCTAAAATGAAAGTTTCTTTTTTTTTTTTAACTGAAAGAGCTAGAGAGTAATTAAAGGTAATTGGCATGTTATTATTCTTAAAAGGTTCCTTTTTCTGTTCTAAGAATACCAGTGAACAATTGAATAGATAAAAAGCAAACTATAAATGGCCAAATAGTTCTTGTGTATAATAATATGTCTCTCTAGACAAGATGTTTCAGACCCATAAAAAGTGGAAGAGGTGTATTTGCCTGACTGGCCTTGAACCTTGACTGATCACCATGAAGTGAAGTTGTGTCAGGTTTTTAAACTCACAGTTATAAAAGATCTTCATGGGTGAAGAGGGAATCGAAAGTGAGTGTAATAATCTTGAGGGGAACCAGTTGGCAGAATTTAACATTAGACTCGTAGAAAACTACTTAACAAATGCAATTGAAACCTGAAAAAGCATGGTAAGAATTATCAGTGGCAGATTGATGCTGCTAACAGTATTGATCCAAGGTGGGAAGCCCTCTCTCCTGACCTTTCTCTACCCAAATCCTGCATATTTTTCCAGAATCAGATCAATACGAACTCTCATTATGAACCCATTTATTTACTACTGGATTCCTCAATGAACTCTTTTGTAGAGACTTCTATTCCTCCTGCAGTCAATACAGCCACGCTCTTCCCCCCGGCATGTTTAGTCGCTCATCTCAAACAAAACTCCCTTAGAGACTTAATATAATTAACCCATTATTAATCTAAGTACAACGTAAGCCCTTACACATTTATTCTCTCCAAAAAGTCCTGTTTTTCTGCTTTACCTGTATGCCATGTTGGTTAGAGAGTTGTTTATTTTGACCTTCATGATTTCTTATATGTTGAAGACAAGAATTGTGGTTTTTCTCCCATTTTATAAAAAACAAAACAAAACAAAACAAAAAACATTGCTCCTGAAATATCTTGCTTCAAGACCCAATGTTGACTTTTTCAATGAATGAACAATGAGATCACAAGTGGGTCATTCTTTCATTTTCTTTCTCTTTTTCGTTTTTTGGTACTGGGAATTAAACCCAGGGGGCTTTAGCACTGAACCACATCCCCAGCCCTCTGTTACTTCTTGTTTTAAGACAATTTCTCACTAACTTGCTTAGGACTTCACTAAATTGCCCAGACTGGTCTTGAACTTATGATCCTGCTACTTCCCGCTCCCACATTCCTGGCATTACAGGCCCAAGCCACCCTGCCTGGCACAAGGTAGTATTTCCATTTAATTTTAAATTTGATGAGGACAAGGTTAAAGTATTTATTCTCAACTACAGTATAAGACATAAACACAACTATCCATTTGTTTTATATCCTGGAGTTTCACTGAAGCCGGGTGGGAATGTGAAGTCAACTTCAGTCGAGTCTTTTGGGTACATATTGATGAGAATAAAGGCTATGTATGAATTCCAGATCATTAATAAAAGATTACCTCACACCTAGTATTTGCACAAAATATTTCACATAATTTTCTCAATTTTATTTTTCTTCCTGTGGCATCATTCATGAATATCAAACTGAAAATAATATGAGAAGGTACTGGATTAGCAAATGGATTAAAGTTGCTTCTTTGCCATAATCTAACAATAGACTGCTAAAAGTAATTTATATGTTACTAAAAGAACTTGCAAAATGTAAAACCCTGAGCAGGTTAGATAGCTTCCTTTTGTCCTCCATTCTCTTCTTTCCTTCATTTTGTCTAATATAAATATGCTGAAGTCAGAGGTTCAAAACCAAACCAGAGAAAATAGAGAAATTGTCTAGGGGTAAGCTAAAATGTATGTTGGTGTGGGGAAGACAATCCTTGGTTTTCATCTTGGGTACCTTCTATTCTTCCTTAAATTTAAAGAGCAAAATTAATCCTTCTGTTTAGTAACAACGTTGTCCTCTATACTGATACTATTTTGGCACATGATTTTCACTTTTTTATCTTCTTTCTCTAGCTCTCCATAATGTTAGTAAGTGACAGAGGAAGAAATAATTAAAAGAAAAATGAAATAAAACCCTCATCCTTCAAAACTGTTCTTCCTCTGTATCATATCTGAGGATCTTTGCTTCCTCTTTAGTTGGGGGACTTAGGCACTCACAGCTACTGGAAATCTGTTGGGACAGTTAGACATCTTGTCACCTTCATGATATTAATTTTCTAGGCTGCCACAACAAATTAACAAACACTACATGACTTGAAACGACAGCAATTTATTCTAACCCACTTGTGATTCCAAAAATCCAGTGGGGCCACACTAGCTCTGAGGTTCCAATGGAGAATACCCTCTGTGCTCCTCCAGCCTCTGGTGGCTGCCTGCTGTCCTTGGCTCATGACAACGCCATTCCTGTTCCCTGGCACCTCCTCCTTGTGTTCTGTGTGTAGGTCTCCTTCTGCCTCCTTCTGTAAGGACAATTGCCTCCAAATTTAGGTCCCAGAGGAGGGTTCAGGATGAGCCCTTCCTCTAAAATTTCTTAATATTGTGCTTTGCCATGGAAGGTGGTGGCACACAGGTGGGTCACAGTTGCTGGGAATTCTCTAATGTCATGTTTTAGGGGCGAATACTCAGCCTGCTGTACACACAGGGTTTCTGCTGAGAAAAGAGCAGTCAGTTCAAAATCTTCATAGTACTCTACTCCTTCACTCTCTAAGTGTTATAAACAAGGTGCAATTGTTTTACAATTATTAAGTCACTAAGAACAGGGCAAAAACATGAACTGCTGACTTCTTTTGTGGTGGTGTTTTTGTCTTAGATCCCACTTTGCATCTTGTGGTATTTATGAATTGTCATATTTACATTTTTCCCATTTGAATTAATTGCCTTCCATGGACAACGTTTAAACTCCTAGGAATTATTGTTTGTAGAGTCCCAGGACTCCAGAATGAGCAATTAAGAGGCCTGTTCAGCATTAGAATTTGTAAAAGGAGGTTAATTTTTAGATTCCATAAGAAGTTTAATGCTTCAGTGAACTGTACATTAAACATAGGGGAGAAAAATAAAATCCACAAGAGTCAAAAATGAGATATTTATAATAATAATTAATTCTTTTTTATTATCATGATAATATTTATTCAGAATGTGTTTTTGAGGTAGAAATCTAGTGATCTAGTGCTTCATTCATTTAACCTTCCTTTTATAAAGCACATTGTTATGTTACATATTATGTTCTATAATGGATGTTAGATATATCTGTAATATTAAATACTATATATGCATTATAAATGATGTAACTTATAATACATTACAAATGTAATATAGCATGTTATATAACATATATTGTAGTCAATTTTTGTGTTTATGCATAAATTGAGACACATGATTTCTAAAAAAAGTGAAGATCACAAAAAAATAAGTACTTCAGTGACTGAGCAAAGATCCCATTAACAGAGATTTTGCTTCTCTCACTTGCACTCTACGCCTCCAAACAGAACAAATTCGGGTGAGAAGGGAGGACACAGTGAGGTGCTCATGCTAATGGCTGGAGAAAAAAGAGTCCTCGTGGGCAACCAGGGTTTTTCTGAAATCAGGAATGAGTTCATTCACAGAGGGATCCTCTGCTTAGCTCCATATTTAATGTAAATTTGGAAAATGAATCCTTTGACTTAAATGTTCCAAAACCTTGTTATACAGATGAAGCACTGTTAAGAAAATCACATCTTTACATTTTACTTCACAACTCTGCATCTACAGAGGATGAATATGTCCAATAACAACTACTATAATAGTTGCACTTTGTCTTTAACACAGATTTATCAGCTCTAGTGACAACAAATTGTTCACATGTGAGATATGTAGTCTCGTAAGTATCCACTTACCTATATACCCACAAAATAATTCCCACAAAGGGCAAGCATATAGGTCACACCCCGAGATTTATTCACAGCTAATTTTATCCTCTATAGCACTTCCCACATTCCCTTCTCTGCCTCCCCACAAGCACTGGTTTTCTTTATGTTGCTGCACAGTGGTTTGTTACAGCTTGCTTATCTATCTGTCCACTAGTGAATACTTTGTTATTTCTTGTTGGGAATATTAAAAAACCCACTATGAACATTTGTGAACAAGTTTCATGCGTGCACACACTTTGTACATTGTTTGTTTTATTTAGTTATATATGACAACAAAATGAATGTGGATTCATTGTACACCAATGGAGTACAACTTTTCATTTATCTGGTTGCACAAAATGTCCACCACACCTTTCGTGTAATCACACATGTCCATAAGGTAATGTATTTGTCTCATTGCGCCATCTTTCCTTTACCTAGACCTCTTCCCCCTCCTCATTTCCCCCCATATAATCCAACGTTCTCCCGTTTATGTATCAGCATCCACTTATCAACAAAAACATTCAGCCTTTGGATTTTCAGAATTGACTTATTTCACTTAGCATGATATTCTCCAACTCCATCCATTTGCCTGCAAATGCCATAATTTTAATCTTCTTTATGGTTGAGTAATATTCCATTGTGTATATACACCACAGTTTCTTTATCCATTTATCTATTTAAGGGCATCTAGGTTGGTTCCACAATCTAGCTAATGTGAATTGAACAGCTATGAACATGATGTGGCTGCATCATTGTAAGTGTGCTCATTTTTAGTCCTTTGGGTATAAACCAAGGAGTGGGCTAGCTGGGTCAAATGGTGGGTCCATTCCAAGTTTTCTGAGGTATCTCCATATTGCTTTCCAAAGTGCCTGTACCAATCTGCAGTTCTACTAACAATGTATGAATATACCTTTTTCCCCACATCCTCACCAACACCTATTATTGCTTGTATTCTTGATAATTGCAATTAATGACTAGAGTGAGATTAAATCTTAGAACAGTTTTGATTTGCATTTCTCTATTTCCGAGAGACGATGAACATTTTTTCATGTGTTTGTTGATCGATTTTATTTCTTCTTCTGTGAAGTGTCTGCTCAGTTCCTTAGCCCATTTATTGACTGGGTTAATTGTTTTTTTTCATGTTAAGTTTTTTGAGTTCTTTTTGTATCCTGGAGATTAGTGCTCTATCTGAGGTGCGTGTGGTAAAGATTTTCTCCCACTCTCGAGGCTCTCTCCTCACGCTATTGATTGTTTCCTTTGCTGAGAAGAAGCTTTTAAGTTTGAATCCATCCCAATTATTGATTCTTAATTTTACTTCTTGCATTTTAGGGATCTTGTTAAGAAAGTCAGGTCCTAAGCCAACATGATGAAATTTTGGGCCTCTGTTCTAGTGCCTAAGTCTTTGATGCTCTTTGAGTTGAGTTTTGTGCAGGGTGAGAGATAGAGGTTTAATTTCATTTTGTTACATATGGATTTCCAGTCTTCCTAGCACCATTTTTTGACAAGACCATCTTTTTTTTCCAATTTTTGTGTCTATAGCACTAATTAGCAGTCAAAATAGAGGACCACATTTTATAACATTTAAGAAACTGACAATTATTTTTTTTCCCTTGGTCATTGTACAGATTTTCATTTCCACCAGCAGTACATGAGAGTTGAAGGTTGCTGTTAGTTTCTTTTGTTTTTATCAATTGGTTATCAAAAATCCTGTATATTCTTTTCATATCTCTTAATCTTTACTTAGTTCCTTCCTAATGACTAGTGATTGAGTTCAGAGGGAATTCTCCCACTCAAACTTCCGTCTTGCTGCTTCTATCTCACCATGACTATTCTGTACTTCAGAATATCTCTTAAGTTCTTAACCCAAGAACTCTTAGTATATTTTTTAAAAAATATTTGAAATCTGCTCTCTCTCTGAAGTTATGAAATGTACTCCTTCTAAGTGCTCATCTTTCCTGTACTAAGTGATTCTTTGGATGGTGGTTCTGTTTGCTGAGGTTTGTGTCTTTCTTTCTTGACAGAAGACAGTTCCTTGTCTGGTAGCATTACTGCTTCCTGTCCATTCCTGGGTTTGCAAGCTGGGGTTCTGCCTACCTGAGGTTCTGCTCTGTTGAAGGTGCAGCCTACTGAGGACAGTGTTGTCTCACCTGGCCCCTCCTTGGCTGTCTGAGAAGTGATCTCCAGGACACTTACTTGATGATATCTTTCAGATTTTTGCTTTTCCATCACCAACTGTAATGCAGCTTTCTTCTTTTCTCTTAGATTTCCTCCTCTACCTCAAAATCAAATGGAACACCATCAACACTATCAAATTCTGCAAGCAGAGGGCTTTCCTGATCAATTCTATCAAGTGTTTAAGAAGAAAAAATAACATTAGGAAATCTTCTCAAACAATATTGAAGGGAGGAAAAACCTGCTCAACATATTCTGAGCTCAGAATAACTTTGCCAGTTATGAAGCCCAAAATATGACAAGACCAGGAAGGTCAATCACAAACCAGTGTCACTTATGAGCAAAAATCTCAAACTCAGAAAAAATATTAGAAAATCATGACCAACAAAATATAAAACTGGTGAACATGCATTGTACAGTTGTAGGTTTTTGATATTTCTCCTCATTTGTAATATTCTGAGTGACCATGCAATGTGCTCTGACTCAGGGTCACATTTCTTAATAAGTGTGTAGGACCTATGTTGGCTCTAGCACTTTCCATGGCGTAAGGCTGTGAGGTCCAAGTCACTTGAGCCAAATGAATAGCCAGAAACCATAGGTGAGTGAGAAGGGAAATTTTTCTTTGCCAATATGCAAAAGGAGGAAGAGTCAGTTAACCTGATCCTCTGCTTAAGTGAGTGTTCCTTACTCCAAGCTTTTGTATTTAAATGAAGTCTCTAGGAGTCAAGTGACATAGGAACCTCCCGGTGGCCCCAAGCTTCATACCTCCTTGAAAGGTAAATCCCATGGAAGTTGGCCTGGCAGTTCTGGTCCTGGGTGCTTAACCTGGGGACTTTGTTTGACTATAAATATAAGCTTAGTTTTGTTATTTTTCAAGTAGAGCAACTAAGTAGTCAAATGCCTATACATATAACCCCCACAATATGTGACAGACTCCGGAGAAGAGAATTTGAAGATTTTTTTCAGAAACATTTAGAAATGCAGTGTGGCTCATTGCAAGGATTATTCTAGTTTGCTCCAACCCTCAAATATCAGTCAATGAGAACATTGAGGAAATGCCGAATCCTAAGATCATATCTGGAATCATATCTGGTTTATTTTTGTAAGAGTGTAAGTAAAATCCATTTCTCAAAATAATTTGTTTCTTAATAAGTGGAACATATGTCTACCATATAAGACGGCAGTTTCAATCCCAGGAATTTATCCAACAGAAATAGAAACATATGTTTACAGAAAGACTTGTTTGATTTGCACACAAGATCTTTATTTGTAAGAGCTAATGCTTAGAGTCATTTGAACTTCCATTAATGAGAGAATGAATAAACTCTGACAGATTCATAAGAAATCAGAAGTGAAAAGGGAGAATAAACTAATGATACACACAACCACAAGGGCAAATCTCAAATACTTCATGCTAAACAAAAGAAAACACACACACTCACACCCACATTCACACACTCACACACACACACACACACACACACACACACAATCCTATAGTCATTTAAATTATAGGGCTTATAAGATAAAACTAATCTACCATAATAGAAATTATCATTTTGCCTCTGAAGTAGAGGAGGAACGTAATTTGAAAAAGCACAAGAATAATTTCTAGATTGAAGTGGCAGTCAGATAAAGATGTTGATTCATCAAAACGAAACTGTGCACTTATGGGTCAATTAGCACAAAATAGAGCAGATAAAATATTTTAGAGAAATGAATATTACTTTCTGAGAGGTTGTCTGGCTTATATTGGTAGAATTAATAGCTATTCATTTTCTTATAAGATTTATAGATATATCTATGAATTTGTATAATTTTAAATAAGAATAATAATTTAACATTTAAATAAGAATAATAATTCAACATTTATGTTGAATTATTCAGAATTATTCTGAATAATTCAACATTCAACAGTTTATTTCCAGTGCTTTCAAATAAATATTAAATCTTAATTCTCATACAAATAAAAAATAGATTATCTCAAAATTATATAGGTATGATAAATTTTTAAAATAGTTTTACTAAATATTTTGGTACAGTGATATTCCACTTTTTCTTATAGGAAAGGAAAAGATAAAATATTACTCTAATTAGGGTAATATTTAGAGAAAACAAACTAGGAATACTTATCCAAGTTGAATGAATCTAGTTCCCCTATTTTTATTCCAGGAAAAAAAAAATTGGCTAGATTTTGTTTTTCTAATACTGTTTCCCTTTTCTATGGGAGAAGTTTGTTGGCTGATGCATAAATCATTTTTAGTAATTTAGTTTTGAGAAGGAAGTGACTCTTTGCCCATTTTCAAATTGATTCCTAAAACCAAACTTTGTTGCACTCCAGTGGTATGTTTATCTCACCTTTTCAACCCCAGATTTTACCCTGTAATGCTGCTATAAAAATAATATTAAAAAATAAATGATATGCGAACCTTATTGAAAAATGTTTATGCTATTATTGGACAACTTGATGAAAATCCATTAGCTTATGAATTTCTTTTTCTAGAATATTTTTAGCTGTCAATGGACCTTAATTTTATTTATTTATTCACTTATTTATATGCGGTACTAAGAATTGAACCCAGTGCCTCACACATGCCAGGCAAGTGCTCTGCCACTGAGCCACAACCCCAGTCAAGCTTATGGATTTCTAAGACTAGTACATGGAATCTATGTGTATAGAGACATCCGTGAAAAAGGTTTTGCAATAAGAAACATCTAACTTGGTGAAAAAAATCAGTAAGGCATATTAATGTTTGCATAAGATGACACAAACTGATCGTATTAATTTTCACTGAGAAAATAATCTGAAATGAAAGATCATTTACCCGAAGCAAAATCTTCTCTTTTATCAGATTCAGTTCAGTTCAGCAAACATTTATCAAATGCTCTAATGTATCAGATATTGCTGTTGGCTCTGGGAATGCTGAATAAGTTTCCCCCTTCTTACCTTTCAGTTCACAGAGTAGTGAAAGCAAGATCTACATGAGCATATATTTCAATGCAATTTAATAAATGAAATAATAATAGTACATTCTGAGTTTTCAGATATCAGTTGTTTATTTCAAAGCAGTTCTTAGAGTGTGATTTATTTTCTTAATGGACATTAACAAGCTCTAATTGCCTTGTTTGGTAAAAATAAATTAAATTTAGCTTGTGCAGACACATAAGTCGCAAGATGATGCTATCAAACATGAACAATTAATTCAGAATTTATGACTGCATCTGTCTGTATATTACAATGCATATACATGAAAGTTATAAATACACGTTTCAAGTGTCTATCTTACATATATATTTTAATTATCAGCATGTTAAATCCAGAGTCTGTGGGCATTACACAAGCTGACATAGAAGGTGGGTAATAACAGCAATAAAAACTATATCTAAGCTAGTTCCTCAAAAAAAAAAAAAACTGATTTGCAGTATGGAGTTAAATATTTCGAGGTTATTTCATTATCTAAGAAATTCAAGATGCAAATCAATTTTCAGTCTCACTATGTGGCACCATGACTTTTCTTATAGAATAAGATATTGCTCAATGCCAAACTCTCATCCAGTTCCTGAAGGACACCTGATCTGCACAGGTGTGTCAGCATTACCTTCAACTCTGAATCCATCACAGCAGCATCCTTTTAGACAAGTTGGATTCAGCAAATGGCTTCATATTATTAATTCCAGTAAATCAAATATTGTTAAGAATGATCTGGAAATAACTACATGCTATGTGTGATTTCTTGATAATCTCAGAATTTTAGTAAAAGTCTTAAAGACCCAAAAAAATATGCCACCTATTCAAAGCAGATATGCCACGTGATTGTGACTTGCTGTTGAGACCTATTTACTCGTCTCTCATTTTCTGAATTTTTATTTTCAAAGATTTTCTTTTTCTCTGAGGATGCCTAGGAAGGGATAATGATGTAATGATGCCCAGCTCATTCCTCTGTGCATGTCCAGTGAAAGGTATTATAAAGCACACTGGAGAAAATGAAGGATTGCTATCTGACCTATATCTAAAAAAATCTTAACATTACGAAGTATGTTTGATTGTTTATGTCTTTAGGAAAAAACTAGACAAAGGAACCAGGCTGGTGGAGAATGGGATATTATATCAGTGATTTGGTTTGGTCAGATGAGCATACCTGAGTTGGGAGCTGGACTTGTTTCATCTTGAAATAATCAAACCTAAGAGAAGTGTTTGCAATGACCACGGGACCCCACTAAAAGGAACATTTTAGGTCTTCACAGCTGAATCACAGAGAGTGAGAGTACACTGTAAGTGGCTAATTCAAAATGCCACGTGAAACTGTGGTTGAGATAATGCCGTGGTACACTTTCTTAATAATGGTACACTTTCTTAATGACAAATATGTATGCCTCACTAAAGGAGCTTGGAATTACACATCCCACCATCCTCTGGACACTTGCCAATAAGAACTAAAGGAACTGAGTAAGGTTATCTTATGCCTCTTTCTCCCTCATTCCTACCTTGTAAAGCTAGGAGTTGCACAGAGATTGGCAAAGATTTAAGAGTTAATAGTAAAATGCTATACATTCTACCTTCATGCTTTCCTGCATTTTCCCAGTCTGAGTTTGAAATAAGGCAAAGTTTTGAATTGAATGTGAGATACTATCTCCAAAATTCAAATATAACACAAATTACGAACTTAAAGCTGATATTATGTCTTAAATCCTAAAAAGAACCAGAAACATCATAAAGATTTTGAAGAATCAGTATAAGAGAGGAAGAGAAATACAGTTTTTGGAAGAATCATTCTATTAAAAATAAATCTTTCAGAATTTGAAACCATTTTTACTAAACTCAGATGTTGTGCTTCTAGTGTCACAAAAAGCATTATTATGCTTGGTAAATTTTGAATACATAATGTCATCTTTTTAAGAACATCACAGTAGGAGTCTCAGTCAGAATTTACTTATCTCCATTGAATATTACTGGTTGATCTTCATTCACTTCTTCAGTTTTAGTAATTCCATTTGTGATTTTTCTGTGTGTAACTTACTTTTTGTAATGTATAATTATATATTTTTATTTTATTTTTTATTTTTATTTTTTGATACTCGATTGAACCCAGGGGCACTCGACCACTGAGCCACATCCCCAGCCCTATTTTGTATTTTATTTAGAGACAGGGTCTCACTGAGTTGCTTAGGGCCTCCCTAAGTTTCTGAAGCTGGCTTTGAACTCATGATCCTCCTGCCTGAGCCTCCCAAGTGCTGGGATTACAGGCGTGTGCCACCAAGCCCTGCAAATAATTATATTTTAACTTGGTAAAGAACATGTGGTTAGTTGTAGTAATTCTATCTGACCAATGTAGTTTGTGAATTGCTGAGAATACTTTGCTAATTTAAATTTTCTAATATCCATTAAATCTTCAGAGCTGTACACTAGACTGCTGGAACTGCATTGGCCAGGTGGCTGACTGCCTACACACCACTCCTCCACCGAACCCTGGCAGCATGAGGGTAGCAAGACCTCACCCACTGGTGAGCAGGGCACAAAAGTTAGCATAGTACTTTGTCTTTAAGCTCAATGTTGAGTCACCCTGGTGAGACCCAGCATCAGGCAGAAATGAAAGGCCCCATACTAAGACCCATACTTGCAGATGGAGCCTCTAGATCTACTCTGCCTCAAGGGAATAACTGCCACTCACCTGGAAAGACTCAAGTTCCTGCCTGTGTCACTGCCAGGCCTGACAGAGCAGCTCTGGGGCACACACACCTCCACAAGACTGTGCAAGTTCCCGTGTCTGTAAGACGCAGGTGCAGCCCAGCATAGCACCAGCCTTGGCAACCAAGGGACTGTCTCCACCACTGACTCCTCAACAGCAGACCGGTACTCACAGATAGAGCCTCTAGACCAACTCTAGCACCAAATTTACACCCATGCTCCAGTGGGACACACTCATGATTTGGCGTGCATCCCTGCCAGCTGCAACGTGGGCCTGGGCAACACTCCTGAAGCTGTTCAGGCACTTGGAGCTGTTAAGACTCAGCTGTAACTCAATGCAATATCAACTTGGTGGTCAAGGGACTGACTTCATCAACACTACTCCAATCTCAGTCAGTATAGTGGAGCAAGATTCATTTTCTTGGGTAGGACAAAGTAGTAAGCACAGGACTTTGCCTTGGAACTCAGTGTTAAGCTAGTGAAACCTAATACTGAGTAGAACCTAAAGGCCCCCATTTCTAGGTCAGTGCCTGCAAATGGAACCTCTGGAACAGCCCCGGAGTCAATCAGAAACATGGAACCCCAGACTATTGAACATAATTCCAGCAAGCATCACCTGAGACTGGTTGCAATGGTCTTGAGTCCCAAGTCTTCCACAGCAATGATCAACCCATAGCAGTGTGAGTCTTGGTCCTACCCAGTGCTGTGTGTCTGACAGGATGTGGGTTCAGGGTGTGATAAAGCATAGCAGCATTGGTGGCTGCAGGTGTGGCGTAGAAGCCAAGGGTTGTTCTCTTCATAGTGATTCAGCCCAGAGGGCAGGCTGTGTACTACCTGACCTCAGGCCAGTGACTGTGGACAAGGAAGTGGACATGGCCCTAGGAAAAGGCTTATGGGGACAAACCACCCTTTTTAGGTACACTCCCAATTCATGCTGAACAACACATCAACTGTGAATTTGGGACAACCCTGGGCTTGGATCACCTTCTAATACTGAAATAGCACCAATACACTACCAGCATAAATGTGGCAAACCTGGACTTACAGCGTCCTCTAGTGCTGAAACAGTGAACCTGATTACAGGATATGAGAAAATAAGCAACCTGCTTAAAATTTGTTGAAAACGAGAAACAAACAAAACCAGATGATGTCGACTATAGTAAATACCTAACCCTTCAATGCACAGGTGACATTTCACATTGACAAGTATCAAGAACTTTCAGGGAAACATCATCTCACCTAAGCATCAAAATAGGTCACCAAACACCAACCAAATGGTAACCAGCAAACTTGAATGATTAAAAAAAAGAGTTGTTTTAAGGAAACTCAGAGAACTTCAAGAGAACACAGAGAAATGATTCATTACTCGAATAGAAACATAACAGAATGATAGAAGCAGTGAACGAATATGTCCAAAAAAAGACTAAATTGGCAATTCTGTGCAAAAAAAAGAGAGAAAGGCTGGAACTGAAAAACACTTTAAGTAAAATTTAAAATGCACCTGAAAGCAGCAATAACAGAATAAAGCAAATGTGAGAAAGATATAGTGAGTTTGAGACAGGATATTTGAAAATATGCAGCTAAGGGAGAAAAAAAAGAAAAGAAAAGAATAAAGAAAGCCAATGGGAACTTTGAACATTAAAAGACCAAATATTGGGGTTATTGAATTCAAGAAGGACTTGAGAATTCCACAGATTTAGAAAGCTTATTCAAAAATACAATAACAAAATTTCACAAATACATAAAAAGTACAAATATCCAGGTACGAAAAGGTCAAAGGTGACCAGTCAAATATAACTCAAACAATTATGCTGCAAGACAGATTATAATCAACTGCTCAAAGGTTGAAGATAAAAGATTCTCAAGGCAGCAAAAGAAAAACGAATAACATGTAACAACATCCCAAGTCACCTGACCGAAAGCTTCTCAACAGAAACCTCATAGGCTAGAAGAAAATAGCATGAGACTTTCATACACTGAAGGAAAAAACAACATACACACACCTACAAAGAATACTGTACTCTGAAAACCTATCCTTTAGAAATGAAAGAGAGATAAAGACATTCACAAAGGCTAAAAGATTATACCTACACCGTACCTGAAATGCTAAAAAGCTAAACAGATTAATAACAAGTAACAAAAATGAATGAGTAATAAAAGATCTCCCATCAAAAATAAATAAATAAATAAATAAATAAATAAGTCTTTCAAGAGCAAATTCCATTCTCATAGTCTAAAGAATTTCCTTTATTTGAAATACAGGAATGAGCAAATGCACACATATACACAAAAAATACATACATGTGTGATCACTTAAATATATACATTATATATATATAAAATGTGTGTATACATATATATACACAGATGTGTGGTGTGTGTGTATATATATATGAACACATATATATGTATTTATATATGATGAAAGTCTTAAGTCTTTATGTAAGAATTCATTGAGCATTATTTCTTTAAAAATATATATAGTTTTCAGGGTTTTTTTAAATAATCAATTAGTTGAAGAGACATAAGAGATGATATGAATGCAGATACCACCAAAACCACAAGTAAGACAAAATGAAACACAGCAAATAACAGACATGTTCAAAAGCTCTTGCAGATGCTGACTCATAAATCCAATTTGACAGCAATTTTCAGCAGGTTGTCTTTATCAGTTGTTTAAAAACATTGTTGAATTGTCTAAGAAGCATTTTTAAAACTTCCATATTAGTTTATCACTCTTTTACACTGTAATTATTTAAATGGTGGGGCTACAGTATGAATGATATCTGACATAAATATATCTGGTAGCCAACACACTGTAGCAGAAGTATTGGAAGAAACATGTGAACATAGGAGAGAAGGCTATTGAAAACATGTGCCCCTCCACAGGCCAGGAGATCAGGGGACTCCCTGAGCAGGGACTGGAAGGCTCCCTGGTGGACTCCACAGCTCGTGGCTGCAGAAGTGAAGGAAATCAGCCAGAAAATCCTGAAATAGAAAATCCTGAGAATTTAGGCAGAAGCAAGAACAAAGGAGTAAGAAAAGGAAGTACAAGAAGTAGAGAGTAATTTTGGGAGGTATGCTGTTTAGACAATCAATGGCATCAACTGCCCCAAACTGACAATCATGTACTAGTCTGCCTAAACTCTCCCTGTCAATTGACTCAGTTACAGGATTGGTCCTGCTGTCAATGATAATTTTAGACATGTTTATCAATACCCCTTGATTTAATCAGTGTCGTGGCTGAAATTAATGTCTATTGCTTAGTACATACATACCATATTTAAATATATTTAATATTATCATATATGCTCAATTTTATTTTAGTATTATATATTTTATTATCTTGTAGCAACTAATATTTTTAAAAGAATGAGAACAACAAAAAATATAGTAAAGGAAGTGATTGTTTCATATGGGTGCTATTTTACTTGATCTTGGTATATACAGAAATAAATGATTTACCCAGTTATTTACCTAGGGAAAAAAATGTCTGTGGTTTGGAAGGCACAGTCACCTAACCGTGGACTTGGAAACTTCCAGGGGAATATTCATTCAGAAGCACATTTAGGGCTTTTACAAGAAATGAAAAGCTAAGGGGAAAATGTTTTGGCTGACAGAGAAACACACTTTGCTTTTAGAGTCTATGTATTCTAACACTTCACACAAAAATCTATTCTTAAAGAGGAAAAAATAAAAAATCTAAAGAATAAGACAAAAATCTACTTTTGAAAGTAAAATATTTTCATCTCACCATAGTTAGGAAAAGAAGTGGAAATCAGTATGTGATTTCAGATGATTGCATGTTTTTATAACTCTTAGGGAAATGTTTGTCAGTGTTCCTGTTGCCAGTTAGCAAGAGGCTGAGATTCAGAGGTAGCATCTGTACGGAGATGCTGTGTTGTAATGATAAATGCCTTTTAAAATTGAACTACAAGGTAAATAGTCACACTTTAAAAATTTTTTTTAAAAGTTCATCTTTGAATGGTTACAAAGGAATCAATTTCACTGAAAATACTCTAAAAACATTGCAAACATTTATTTGTAATATTGAACTTCTTTAAAATGAAAACAAAAGCAATTGGAGACATACTTCACCTTAGAAAGGAACTGTCTTTATAAATGTTTACTAAAAATCAAATGTAAACCTAAATAACCAGGCATGTAATGAAAATGATCGAGAATTGCTTCATAGAGATTACATATGGTTTTAAAATTATTTTCTAGTAGAGCAATTCTATACAGTGAACAAGATATTTTAAAGAAGGCAGGTTAGGATCCATGGATGTTGCTTTCAGGGCATTAATAGTTAAGTGACAGGTTATTCAGCCCAGCTCCAGTAGAGGAAAAGATGTGATAACGACTGGTGTTTGATGTGATTCGTGTATTTTATACTTAACTGCATTCAAATGCACACTAAAGAATGTGTGAGATCTTCATCTTTTCTGCTTTCGATTTGTTTGTCACTTTGGCATACTTCTCTGGTAGTTCCTCTACTTAAATAAATTTCAATCTATTCTAATTAAAGATGCCTCAGACTCTACCATGTTGCCTTGGACATTGGAATGGGAATACAATAAGCAGAAGACTCACTCATGGAGGAAATGCTTAAGAGATCAAAGCCATAGACTAGTGTTACCCAGCACTGTTTGGGGACAGAAAAGGTGAGTGGAAAACTGGTTTGGTGGGAAGTCAGACGTTTGAGCCCATATGTCACAGAAATGTACCTATGTATTTCATTAAAAAATATTAGAGTTTCAACTAATCCTTCTTCATTTAATCCCTCATTCAATGTGATATAATCTCTCTTTCTTTCCTGCTTGTTCTCATTTATGAATTTACAGAACCCTTGTCTTATGAGTGACTACTGAGTCAGGCATCCCCCTCCATTCTGGGGAAGCAGTAATGACAATTATTCACCAGGTCCCTGCCCTCATGAAGCTACATCGCAGAGGAAGGAACTTGGGAAGCATCAGCAGAAATACATAAAATATTTCCATACACTCATAATTGCTATGTGGAACAATAGTCAATTGAAAGATGAAACCTGGGTAGGGAAAAGTTTGAAATTAAAAAATATATATATGTTGAGCCCTGATTAAAGGGAGAAAAAGCTGTATGTAATTTGTTTGAAGACCATTGCACTGGGAAGAACTCGGGCTGTACAAGTTAAAAGGCTTTGTGTGTTCCTGAGAGAGCAAACCTTCATGGTGTTTGGAATGAGCAATAGGAAGAATGGTGGAAGAGGAGGTCAGACAATAATCTAGGGTCAGATCGAATCACATCGCAAAAGCTGTGATGGAGAAATGCATTTTATTCTAAAGTGCTACGGATTTGATCAGGAGAATTACATGCTCTGATTTAAAATGAGGATACTTGATACGATGTGGAAAATAGACTATGGGACAGTAAGATGGACGGTAAGGTGAGCCACGTGGAAGATGGAAGACTTACCAGCACCGCTGGCAGGCTGAAGTGTGGAACAGCTGGAGTAGCACTGGAAGAGGTCAGGAAGAGTCGACCCATCTCAGATGCTCTCAAAACCATGCAGAAGAGTTTGGCTATGTGTTCTAAAAGACGGAGAGAAAACAAGGATGACTTCTAATGTTCTGTACATGGGACCTTATGATATACAGGTTAGCACCATTTTATGAAGGTTGCAGAGGAGTAGATAGGAGCTAACTATTATGATGAGATACTTATTTTAAATGCAATTTCCAATGTTCTGAAGGCACTTTTTCATTAGAGTGTGTATTTCATGAGAGAGGGGCACACAGCGCAGATTTAGTTAATCAATAGGAGTAAAGGCAATGGGCAAGTTGAGATCACCATTGCTAAAATAAATGTCTGTGTGTAGGGGAGAATTGATTTCTGGTGCACGTTAACATATAGATGTAGTCCATAAGGAGAAGAAAGATGACAGAAATTAAACACTCAGGAGCAGGCTTTGACATAAAAGAGAATCAAAGGAATGTGGTTCTGGGAGCCAAAATCAGAAATAATGCGAAGGAAGGAACAGTAAATTTTGCCAAAAGTTAGAGAGAGAATGAAAATAATGAAAAGTGAGAACGGTAGTAAATTTCACAAAAGGGAGGTTGGCTGGTAATTTTATAAAGATTAATTTTAGTGAAGTGGCAAGGTTTAAAACCTGGTTAGAATGTATTTAAGAGAAATTAAGAGGAAGCTGAGGCACTGATTATAGAAAGCCCTTTTGAAAAAAATAATTCAAAGCAGATAATTCAGTTAATATTGCAGGGTTACAAGGTAACATGGGGTGAAAGAAGAGTAAAATTTATAAATCAAGATAAAGAGATAATTCACAGGGGGAGTGTAGAGTGGAGCAAGAGAGGATATGACCAGTGTGTGAATGGGCTCCTGCTCTCCAAGTGGAAGCAGAGATGGTTCATCTGCTGTGATAAGAAGGGAGCAATGTGTGTGGGTGGAGGAAGCAGGTGTGAGGGAGTTGACAGTGGGTGGGAATGTCAGGGAGTTATCTTCTCAACCCTGGTGTCAGTGAAATCAGAAGAAATGTCTGTTGACACAGGAGGAAGGTAGATAGTTAAGGTTTGAGATGGGAGAACAGCAGGGGAGGCTTTCCCCTCCTCATTCTGTGGAGGGAGACACATCATGAGAGGACTGGCCAGAAACATATTTACTTTACATTATTCAATAAAAAAAATATATCTTGAAGAGACTGAAATGGCATTTCTCAGTCATTTTATAGATACAAGTTGACGCCCCCCTAGGGTTGTTGACAGTCATTACCATGTTTCAGTCAGCATTTTCACTGTTGCAACCAAAAGGCCTCACAAGAACAATTAGGGGAGGAAAGGTTTATTTGGGGGTCATGGTTTCAGAGCCTCATTCTATGGATGGCCAATTCCATTGCCCCAGCGAGGCAGAACATCATGGAGGAAGAGTGTGATGGAGAAAATGGCTCTGGACCTTACACCAGGAAACAGAGAGAGAGACTCTCCTCACCATGTACAAGACATATACCCAAAGGCACATGGCCAATGACAGCAGCCACACCTACGTGCCTGCAGTTACCACTCAGTTAATCCTTATTAGGGGATCAATGTCCTGGTCAGGTTAAACCTCTCGTAACCCAATCATTTCATCTCTAAACTTTCTTGCATTGTCTTACCCCTGAACTTTAAGAGGACATCTCATATCTAAAACATGACACATGATCTTCCTTAGTTCGTACTCTGGTCTATGCTGGGTGAAAGCGGGCTCTCCTGGCACAGAAGAGGTGTGTGAGGGACTAATGTGGCCCAATTTGAAGTCACCAGAAAGATTCACTTATTGTCTAAATGTGCATTCCAGACTATAGCAAAGCAGTAATCCTCACTAATTCAGGGTAAATAATAAAGAGCAAGCCAATGTACGTGAGATGACACCATTGTGGATGTTGTCTAAACAAATTCAGGTGTATGTTATTGTTCTCTAGTGTGTTGTGACAACTGGAACCAGACTAAGAATGACTCTAATGACAATCTGTGTTCATTTTGGTGTAGAAATATACTGCATGAATGTGAGTTGGAATCATAAAAAAGTTATTTGTGAATGTGTAGTGATAACTTAAAATATGGCATGAATGTGATGTGCTTTTATTCATAATGAGCATGTAAGTGAAGAAACACCTTCAGTACCTATAATTTGAACACAGCTTATTCTGAGTTTTCTTTTTATTATTCCTCCACTAACTTGCTCATCGTTTTAATTTAAGAACATGCTCTAACCTAAAGAAGTTAAATAGTTCATAAGTGCAATCACAATTGATGACATTTATTACTCAATTGGCAATGGATTTAGTTCCCCGTTCTGCCCCACAAGTCAATCTTCAATAGGCTATTACAGAAAAACTGTTGCTATGCGTCAAATATTTTGAAATTTCTTCAGTGAAATTGACATTACAAAAGTTATAAACACAGCACTATGAACTTAAGTCACAGAGGCAAAGAGAAACTATTGTATTTGCTTTGAGCATCTACACATTGTAATAAAGGATATTGGATGCAATTCAAATGTAACTTCATTTGAGGATAACCCCAGGCGCTTGTGTCTGCTTTTCTTGTAATTTCGTGGTGGCTATTGGAAACTCATTCAGTCTTGCCTCAAAGCACCAACTAACCCCAGATCAAAAAGCATAAAACCCATTATGGGATGATTAGCCTCTGCAGACCAGACATACCAGGTATGTGCAATTGCATAATATTGACTCACAGAAAGAAAAAAAAAAAGTCTCTTCCTTCAAATGAAGTGATTTGTGAAAATAATTAATTTAAGAGTAAACTAAAGAATATAAACAAGAATTAGCAAATAATGTTGGAGGCAGTCAAAATGGATTGGATTTCATATAGTCTCAATGTAATTATTCATCTAACAGGGCTTGTTTTCTTCTGAGACTGCATGTGTTTTGATTAGAGGGACATTTGCACCTGTTTTGTATTCTTTTACAATCTTACCTATCTGTT
Source organism: Glaucomys volans (assembly GCA_020662805.1). Classification (NCBI taxonomy): domain Eukaryota; kingdom Metazoa; phylum Chordata; class Mammalia; order Rodentia; family Sciuridae; genus Glaucomys; species Glaucomys volans. The sequence goes on along the minus strand of JAJEJO010000384.1, from coordinate 993,074 downwards.
CCATACTTGAAAATCCCTCCTTAAATGTTGTTGAGTTGGATTATGTTTAGTAGTAGTGTGAAAGTATTTTTGGACAGATAACTAAAAATAATTTGAATAATTTATTACTAAAGTACTTCTACATAATATCATGGAGTGACTTGAACCAATGTAAGAATTAAAATGTAGTAGAAAACAATAATAAGGTAAGTTCAAATTTAGAATTTAATGGAAAATGGAGATTACTTTTAGTCCTAATTATTGAAGGATTAAAATTTATAAATCTTTGTTGTCTAAAAATAATCTGTAGAAATATTATTTAGTATTGTAATCAAAATATTCAAATGTTTCACAATTGAAAAATGTACAGGTGGGTGATTTGTTAAACACACCAAGAAACCATGGAAATAATCATATATCTTAGTATAATGTGTGGAATCATGTTCCACATACAAGCAAAGCAATGCTATTTTTATTTTAAACGTATGTTAATCATTGGATTTGGATAGTTGATTTCTGCTTTTTATTTACTGCTTCTGAACACATCACTTAAAAACCTGAAAACATTTGTTACTGGAATGGAAGACAAAATTGTTATTGGCTAAATTATATCCCGACCAGGGCTTTGATTCCTTGTTAACATTTGCTGTGTTGCCCAAATGAAGTCTTCTTGTCACAAATCACTCCATTATGTAACAATATCCTGTGAAGTCAATTTAGAGGGCTCTGAAATCTTCATGTCAGACTGCAGAATTAAGACAGATTGAGTTTAAAAAGCAGGATTCCTATGTAAGGGTCATATATTTGTCCTTTGTTGTATGTCAGGATAGAATCTGTAAAAAACAACATTGGGGTAAAATGAAGGCTGTCTTTATTTGAATCATGAAAACGGGAAAATCATGTGATCATGAAAAGACAAAAGACAAAAATGATATTTTATGCAACTTAGGCCAAATTCTGAAGTGAAAGACAGGACCTCTGAGATAGCTGGAGTCCTGTGGCCACCTTTTCTCTTAGACACAACTGAGAGGGGCCCCAACATTTCTTCATCCAAGCAGTTTCAATGTGTTGGAGTTCTAGCAAGAGAACAGGGTTGATGGTCTGGCTTACAGTCATGCACACTGTCTTAAAACAGTACCTCCTAGTGACAGTGAAACCCTATTACTAGGCTAATAAGGTCTCTCAATTGCCAGATCCTTATCCATTATTTTTTAATATGCTACTGCTTTTTGAAACTATCTATATATGTGAATATAGTTGCATGTATATACATACATGTATATATATAATATATATTATATATATTTTTATTCTAATCATTCCCCAAATTAAAACAGGAATCTGAGGCTTCTTAGCTTTTCTCCCATAACAAAAGAGAAGCAGAGTTTTTGAATGTTCTACTAATATTTCATTAAAAATAATTCCTATACTCACGATAAAGAATATTTCTATTTTAATAGAAGCTTTTGGAAATTTTTTTTTTTTAGTAAAATGATGTGCATGGGGAGATACTTCTGAAAATTTGTATTTTTCATTACAATGCTTACCTAAACTTCTTTTGAAGCAGACTATGATGACCATTACAATTCATTCTATTCTTTTGGTCAGTTCCTCAATTATTCATTAATGTTTATATGATCTCTGCAAAACCACCATTTAAAAATCTAGGAAATCATGAACTTTAGAATAAAGAGAGACAATTTATACAACCAATTAATTATATTTAACTGATTCCCAAAACTCACCTTAATTGAATGATATTTTAACAAGATGTCAGTTCATGCTTATTTCATCAGTTGCTTGTGGATATATGATTACAGTTATTATAAGATGTTTCACAATTTCTTTGAACTATTTTATGTTTTAAGATTCTAAAGCAGTATGGAGATTCCTCAGAAAACTTGGAATGCACCTACCATTTGACCCAGCTATCCCACTCCTCAGTTTATACTCAAGGACTTAAAATCAGCATACTACAGTGATGCAGCCACGTCAATATTCATAGCAGCTCAATTCACAATAGTTAGACTGTGGAGTCAACCAAATGCCCTTCAACAGATGAACAGATAAAGAAACTGTGGTATATATACACAATGGAATATTATTCAGCCATAAAGAATAATATTACGGTATTTGCAGATAAATGGATGGAATCAGAGAATATCCTGCTAATTGAAATAAGCCAAGCCCAAAAAACCAAAGGATGAATATTTTCCCTGATAAGTGGATGATGATACATAATGGGGGTGGGGATCGGGAGTAAGAGAAAAGTGGAGGGACTTTGGTTTAAGTAGAGGAAAATGAGAGTGAGGAAGGGGCAGGAGTATGAAAGATGGTGGAATGAGGCAGACATCACTACCCTCTGTACATGTGTGATTACACAAATGGTATGAATCTACATTGTGCACAACCATAGAAATGAAAAGTTGGGCCCCACTTGTCTACAAATAATCTAAATATATCTGTAAAAATAAAATAAATAAAATTTAAGAATATTCGAATTACAATTAATATGTACTCAAATAAATACAATATTGCAGACTTTATATTACTATGTATTCCTGAGAAAATAGTTTACCTTCTGTTTTCCATACTTCTCTGCTCATTAAAGTGTAGTAGGAATACCTGCTGTAGGAGGTTTTGTGTTTGTGACAATCAAATATGGCAATACTTACAAAATTAATAATTGATAAAGCATGATACAGTATGATAGTAGAAATCTGTTTTTAATTGATAGTCTATAAAAGAAACAGGATAAATTACTTTTAATGGAAATAATTGTGTAGTTCATTTACATTCTGATGTTTCAGTGATGTAAACATTTAGAAATTTTCTACTTATTGACATATCCTTCAGATTAAATTTCCTTTGAATTCTTGAAAATTGTTTTTAACTTTTCATATTTTTACAGCCTTCATTTTGATTCATTGTACACATATGGGGTACAAATTTTCATTTCTATGGTTGTGAATGATGTACATTCATATCATTCTTGTTAATCACACATGTACGTAGGGTAATGATGTCTGTCTCATTCCAACATTGTTTATACCCCACCCCCTCCCCCTCTTAACTTATAATCTAAAGATGCTCCATTCCTCTCTCACCCTCCTCCCAACCAGATTCTATATCATCATCCGCTTATCAGCAAAAACATTCGGCCCCTGTTTCTTTGGGATTGGCTTATTTCACTTAGCATAATAATCTCCAGTTCCATCCATTTATCTGCAAATGCCATAATATTCTTCTTCTTTATGGCTGAGTAGTATTCCATTGTGTATATATACCACATCTTCTTTATCCATTCATCTGTTGAAGGGCATCTAGGTTGGTTCCACAGTCTAGCTATTGTGAATTGAGCTGCTATAAACATTGATGTGGCTATGTTACTGTTGTGTGCTAATTTTAAGTCCTGTACGTATAAACCAAGGAGTTTATCTTACTCTGATTAGAATAACTTTTATCAAAAATACAAACAATAATAGATGTTGGCCTGGCTGTGGGGAGAAAAGCAAACTTTCACACTGCTGGTGGAGTTGCAAATTGGAACAGTCACTCTGGAAAGCAGCGTGGAGATTCCTCAGAAATCTTGTAATGGACCCACCTTTTGACCCCCAAATTTTTATTTTAAATAATGGAACTGCTTGCAGATTTCTCTGACATTATCCACTGTTTGTGATTGCTAAGTAATAGTAAAAAGATAATTATGTAAATCTTTTAATAACCAAATAGAATTTTCCCTGAATAATTTCCCAGATGCTATAGCTGTGCTATCTTATTAACTATTTAATGTCACCTATTAAATTCTATGCAGTGAAATAAGCTTACATAATTAGCATTTGATATAAAATTTAATAAATTTAAGAAGATATAAAGCAGAAAAAAATTTCAGAATAAAAAGGCTGACTTTTCCCCATGTTACTTGATAAAACTTAGGGTGCAGTCTCAAGAAAACATTTTTTTCTTCTGCATCAGCTCATTTACGAACCAATTTATTTCTGAAATAGGCCCCAGGGGCAGGCTGGTGGGTGACTGTAATAGGGGATCTCTGACTGGCCACTCAAGGAAATTGCTGTGGACTTTTAATCTTATTTTGATTAAGTTCTGTGTAGATTGTGTCTGCCAGGCTGGCACTGAGATGACTGTTTCTGAGATCTTTTGGCTGCTATTGGTCTGAGACTCAATTTTTTTTTTCACTTTTTCAAGGTTAACTTGAAACAATATTACCCATTTCTTACAAACGGTATATATTTAGATTTTGAATTGTTTTAGAAACTGTAATGTTAATAAAGACACCATATTTAACAAGTCACAAGTTCACAAAAGTCACTTTTTCAGAAAAATAGTTTTAGCTTAAAAAAGAAAGGAAAAAATTCTTTTAGGAAAAAAAACAGTACCTTCAAGTATTTCAAGTTGCAAAAGGAGAATTTTATAAACAAATGAAAGATAGTTTGAAAATAACTAACCAAAGATAAATTTTTGGTGCAAAATAGCCTGGATATGGTTAAATATTATTATTTTTTTTTAAATCTTTTTAAAGCAAATATCTAATCAAAATAGAAGGAATCTTGTATTTCTTTCCAGAGTCGTCATAGTGCAAACAATAAGATTCTGCCTTTTGCTTTGTGTTAGATGAACACTGTTAATTGCCTGCCCATCGACCCATCCCTTTTCCTTCAGTACTGAATCCTGTAATATGTAAATACCACCTTCTGCATCAGGCAGCTCAGGTGAATCAGGGAAAACTCCTCCCATCCTCATGACAGAGATGCATCCCGTATGTTAGTTAAGTCAGTAATGGCCATTCCTCTGCCTTAGTTTGCTCAAAGATTCTATAGGAAAACCACCTTACACTATTTGGTTCATGGAAACACTTCCAAACTGAAGTGGGTGGGAAGGTGACCTCTATTCAACTAATCACACTCAAGAGGCAGAAGGAGTTCTGCTATTGAATATAAATGTCTTATCTTCTTTCTGTATATGAATATCAGCATGCTGCACTGCTTTTATCAGCAAAGGAGAAATCATGATACAAAGAACCCCAAAGCCCTAGGAATATGATGCCAGAATTTCCTTATTGTTAAAAGCCAAGAGTCCAGATTTCTACAACCTGTCTTGAAAGTGCGTAGACATTTCTGGTACTCCATTTGATTTTTATCTCTTAAATCAACATCTTGCAGCTGTCTGCAAAAGCAGACTGATGTGGAAGATGTGTTCCTGGTAAGATGAGCTCCTGACTCCCGCACTGTTAGACATCGGGTGGTCTGGCCATGTTTGACTGACAGCACTGTTCTATAGCTATTGCTGATTTCGTACAAATGTCGCACAGTTTAAAATGGTAGTGACTGCAGGTCTGAGGGTCTGATTCATAATTCAGAGCAACTCAGAATTGTACTTGAGGAGATAACAGAGTTCTAGTCCTCCCACCAATGAAGTAATTCCAATTATTGTCCAAACTAGGGAAAAAAAAAAGCAATCTTATTGTAGTCTACACTTACTCACCAGAATTTGGTGAAGTCAAAAACAGCTTATAATTCTGCAGGAAGGAAGAACCAGCAGAAAATGAGAATTCTCTTTTTAAACCTTCAATAATCAATATTTTGCTTGAATCTTTTAAAATATGTTCACTACCCAAACACCATATTTAACAAGTCATGCTAAAATATTGACTAATAAAGGTTTAAAAGAAGAATTCACATTGGTCACTCCTTACATAGAGTGCCTTTAAAGTCTTTATTGTTTTATGTTAAATAATCTAACCTAAAAGATTTTCTCAACTAATATAACATGAGGCAAAATATAAATTTATCTATGATGTATTTTCCAACAACTAAATATTAGCTTCTTAAAAGCTCTTTGAAAGTCACTTTTAAAGTGAATTATTTTTAAGGTGATGGACATATTAATATGAGATTAATTATTCATCAACTCACATTTTCATTGAAACTATATGCAAAATAACATGAAGGTACATAGGAGAGTCCTCAAAAGGTGTGTTTATGTTGTTGGTGTTTTTTTGTTGTTTGTTTTTGTTTTTATTTTGTACTAGGGATTGAACCCAGGGGCACTTAACCACTGAGTTACATCCTCAACTTTTAAAATTTTTATTTTGGGAAAGGGTCTCCCTAAGTTGCTTAGGACCTTGCTAAGTTGCTGAGGCTGGCTTTGAACTATATCCTCCAGCCTCAGCCTCTAGAGTTGCTGGAATTACCAGCAAGTACCATCAAAAAATTTACTTTCATGCTTGTAGAACTATTTTAAAATCATTTTAGCACATTTTCCATATCTATTTACACATATAAGCCAGTATGATTATGTGTAAGTCCTTCTGTAAATGTTTTTAAAATTAATTTATTTAGTATTCTTATTTTTACAGACTGCATTTTGAGTCATTGTACACAAAAGGGGTACATCTTTTCATTTCTATGGTTGTGCATGATGTAGATTCATACTAGTCATGTAAACATGCATGTACATAGGGGAATGATGTCTGTCTCATTCCACCATTTTTCATAGCCCCCTTCTCGTTTCCCTGTACATAATCTAAAGTTCCTCCATTCTTCTCTCATCCCCCACCCCCATTATATATCATCTTGACTCACTGTACACAAATGGGGTACAACTTTTCATTTCTAAGTTTGTAAATTTTTAATGCAAACGTGAACAAAGTCTTTCTTTTGTTTTCCTATACATAGAGAAATACAGTGTAACTATTAAAAAAGTTATGGGGGACTTAGATAGTTAGGAGGAGCAAGAGAAGTAATCAGGACATGAATCCAGTGCAGGCTGAGAGCTTGCTCAGTTGCAGCATAATGCTCTTGTGCTTTATAAGCTATTTGGCAGTACTGTGCTCTCTGCGCTCTTACCTCCTAGTGTTCATTCCTATAAAAACCACCGACTTATTAACAGTACAATTAGTTTATTCTCAAATACACATTTAACAATATTTGACAAACATGAAAATAGAAATTCATTCTCCATTACTGACATTTAATTTTTCCATCATGGGAGTTCTATGAATTGTAGTTTCAAGAAATTTTATTAGGTATTTTGCTTAAAGTTGAAAGTTATTAGAAAACAGCACAACAAAAGATCATGATTTTTTTTGAAATATCTGATTTTACAATGATCACAAAATTCTCTGTAGGTAAAGCAAACATGAAGTGGTTAGAGGAGGAAAAGACTCTTAAATGTCAACTCTCATCTGTTGTAATGGAAGAAATGAAGAAAAAATAACTATATCCTTTCCTTGAAGAGATAGTTGTATTGTTGCATTTTTTCTTCCTCTTTGTTTTAGTAATATCCATGATCTGTATAAAGTATTGAAATTTTAGCTAGCATTTATAGGATGTGGAAATTGGAACATGAAAAGTTGAAGTGGCATCCGCATTATTCAGCAGTCCCAGCCATGAGGTTGGATGGAATCCCCAACGTGGACTGGCATTTTCTCCTTCAGGAGGTGATCGAACATGATTTGTGTTGTATAAAAAGATTAATTGTATTCTTTGTTTGTTTGGTTGTTTGTTTTGTGATACTGGGTTTTGAACCTAGGTCCTTGTCCTTGGAAGGCAAGTTCTCTACCAACTGAGCTATATCCCCAGCCTAATTGTATTCTTAAAAGCAAGTTTTATCTGTAAGAAAATATGCATTCCTTCAAGACACATGGGGTGTTTCAATCTTCCCCACACTTTCCTTGGTACAAGGATTCCAGCACAGGGCCCTCCCAACTGAAAGGTCTTTGTGACGGTACTCTCTGCTCTTCCCATCACCTGGAGGCTAAAGCATGGAGGAGAAGCACAGTTGACCAGCTCCTCATTCCTCGCACTCTCAACCTATGGAGGTAAGAAAGAGACATGGAGTTTTGGAAATCAGTGTTAAAGCACAAGAGGTACAGTGAAGCAGAGCCTGGTGTTGTCCCTGTCTGTGCCATGCTGGCAGTGACCCATGTCCAGTCCTCATGGCTAGACAGGTCAAAGGCTACATTGGAAAGAGACTCCATCCTTTTTCTGACTTTCTATCTGGTTCCTCTTCTTTTTTTTTTTTTTTTTTTTGTTCAACTCTATGAGCTTTTTCAATGCATGTATTTTTGCTTGTTTAAAATTACAAGTAAATTCTATTATTGTCAAGCAATAATGCAAACCAGAGTAATGGTCCAACAAAGTAGTAAATTAAATAATCCTGAATTGTAAAAATTCTCCAAGTCTTTGAAAAATTTTAATATGCATCATGGATCTCCAGTTGAGAAGTGTAAAACACATTGTGAGAGATACAATCTACCTGTTGGAATCTTAAGGTTTAGAAAAGATATATTTGTATATAATATTCTGATTTTTTCAAAGCCAGGAATAAAATTAAGTTGTTATTTAAAACACAGAAATTTGGACATGTTTACTTCCCTTTTCCCCCATGTCCCCTGCTACTTCTTTGTTACTACTTTAATATTTAATTTATTGTTTAATTTCTAAAACGTTTTGTTAGCCATTAGACACTTCTAGGGTCAAGTTCCTATACTTACAGTGTGAAAAGCTACTGTCCCTTTATATGACGGCTAATTTGTCTTCAGCTTCTGCTTTGTTTTGTTTTTTTCGTTGTTTGTTTTGGATAAGACGCTTCAGAGAAACGTACAACCAAATCCAAATGTCATTCTGATTCATCTTTTTAGGTGATCTAAGATAAGCTTTGCGCATTATAATACGAAATCCTCCAGTTAGAGGGAGGGCAGAGGAGTTTGAATTTCTTCCCGTGTAGGTCATGAGTTGTCAATATAAAAATCCCAGTTCAACACTCAGACGTTGGTGATGAACTTTCTAATTGTGCAATATCAGCCATGGTGAAAACCACCTGGACTCAGTTGAGATGTCCCTCTGCATTTGGAGCCTGTGAATGGAGAAAACTGCCTTTCCTGACTTTACTAGTAGTGCTGTCAGGAAAAGGGTCATAGATTTAGGAGGTGGTCTAGGTGTGAAGACTCTGGGAGAAGTCTCTGGACAAATGCATTTATCAGGAGAGTGCAGAGGAGACCAATCCGCCAGCTCAACAGTGGGGATCACCCCTCTGTCTAGACCTGGGTGAAGGGAAAGCTGGGCATCCTTCTAGGAAGGAATTCCAGACACAAGAGGTGTCTCCAGTTCTGATCAGAGGTTTAGCCTTCATTCTGGTTAATTCATATTTCTTTTGGAGTCCCTCATTCTTATATAAGCTCACATAGCCATTCACATGCACATAGGGAATTTCAGTGCATTTATCCCACCCTTCCACAAGATGTATCTAGTTGCAAGGAAGTAGTGGAACCTAGGGACCCATGCTCAAGTCCCTTCTCCAGGTCTCCCAGATCATATTGTGACCATAATGTGTTACAGAGAAAGATCACCCTTTACTTCATCATTGGTCAATAGCTAAACGTGAGCCAATGACAAAGATGACATGCTAGTGGACTTTCCTCTGATAAGTACTTCACATTACACATGAGTTACTTAAAGGTTGAAAAAATATGGTCTGTGAAAATACAAATTCTACAATTCTACTCTCAGCTACAATTTTCAAATTTGATCCATTGCCAAAGGATTTCAGAAAATTGAAACTGTAAAAGTTATATTTCTGAGGGTTCTGGAATATTTTTAAAAATAATAAAACAAAGAAAAAGAACAACAACAACAAAACCTCTCAGATTCCCTTTGGTGTTCCTTTGCGTTTATGCAGATCTGCAGGATAGGGATGATTTCAAATCTCCAGATCTTTAATTTCTGGCAGTCAGAGCAGAGATTGCTGTCAATCTCCCCTGAGGCTTTCTTGGACCAACCACCCTTGACAAGCCTTCCAGATAAAAATTCTCCCACCTGATAAATTCTTCTGCTGAGACTTAACTGCATTTTTTATTTTATTCGCCGAGTTATTTAGCTTCAAGATTTCTGATTGGTTCTTTCTATGATCTTTGTCTCTTTGCTGAATTTCTCATTCATACCATGAATTGTCTTCCTAACTGTATTTTAGTATCTTTGTATGTCACTGTTTCCTTAAAATCATTCTTTTCAATCTTTGCCAGGTAGTTTGTTTCTTTCCCTTTTGGGGGATATCTGTTGCTAGAGAGTTATTGCATTTCTTGGGATAAATCACATACCCATAGTTTTGTGCTTATTGTGTCCCAACATTTTTGCTTTTGAACCTGGTACATTAGTAGTCTATATTGAATTTATAGGGTAGCTTTAGTTGTTACAGAATATTTACCGATGATTTGGCCTAGGAGTTTGTTGGATATGTAGTATTGGCTTTGATTTCAGGTGTGTGCTTCAGTGTAGTGTTTGAGAAGATCCTTCAGCTGCAACAAAGTCGTGATATCTGCAAGTTTCTCAGCAGCATCTGCCCAGCTGCCTCCTAGAGCCCAGGCTGGGTGGGCAGGATGAAGGTGGGTTTCTCACTGCCTCAGTGGGCCAACCTTCTGAGGACGGACTGCCCAACTACTTCTTGGGACCACAGAGCCTTTCACAGTGCTATTTAGTTGCTTCCTGCTGGCCTTGGCAGACTGAACAACTTAGGAACAAAGTAATCAGTTGCTTCTTAGGGTTGTGAGTGGGTGGAGCCATTGTCTGCTTCCCCGGGCCTCTGTGGACTGAGCAGTTAAGGGCAAGATGTCCAGGTGTTCTAGGACCAATGATGGGTGGAGTGGACAAGCTATTCTTGCTGCTTCATGGGGTAGGAGGAGCGGGGTGGGGGTATCCTTGCTGCCTTCTGGCACCGGTGGTGGGCTAAGACACTCTGTAGATTGGTTTCCTGACTGCTTCAGGGCAGCAGAAATGTGGGTGACACCAGCCAACTAATTTCAGGGGGTTTCTGTAGGCTGAGCAGCTCAGCGTGTGCTACCTTGGTGTTCCTTGTGTTCGTGTGAGTGTGTCAGGGTCTGCTGATTGGCTTACTGCAGGACTGGCAGAGCTGTGGGGGACAACTGTGCAATTACTTCACAGGACCCCACGTGGGCAGGGTCTCAAGAAGCACCATGAAGAAGAGCTTGGGGGTGAAGTGGGCACAAGGTAGGCTAGGCTCTTTCTTTAGTGCAATACAGCAGTTGGGTAAATCGACAGCTCCCCAAAGTGGGGCTAATGTCAGAAGGGTCCCCAGCAGATACCCGCGACATAAGTGGTATGCTTAGTGGCCTCCTGCTTGCTTAACTTTTTCTCATCCAGAAAAGTCCCCCTTGGTTCAGGGTTGATCTTAGGAGAAGAAATAGATCCTGTGTGCTTAGTGTCCTTCTGTATACTACCATGGCGTCTCTGTCTTCTGTGGCACCTCTGCCATTTCTCCCCTGCACTGTGATGTTCTACTGATACCTCTAGAGCGGTAGTGGCTGTTGCCCTGGCTGTGACCATGTGCTGAGGAGGGAAGTGAAGCATGCCTGGAAACTTGTCAGTCATCTTACTGTTGTCGCTCTCCCCAACTTCTGCACATATTTGTCACATTCTTCACTGTTCCATCTTTTTCATATGCTAGAACTTTCCTTTGAATTCTTTTTCCTCCAGTTTAACTAAATACTATCACATTTCACTTAGTGAAGCTTTACTCATAAAAAATCAACAGCCTTAATTTGTTTATCTTAATTGGCTTTATCACTTTCATTACTGTAATATATTTTGGAAAGAATTCTGGATTTTTTAATGGGTTTCAGTTATTCTTTTGCATTGGGATTTCAGTTTTGTTTGTTGATAATGTTGCTTTAGGGCTATTGAGTCTTATTTCCAGGCTGCTTTTAAGCTTTATTTTTCTTTGAATTTTGGATTCTTCCTCGTAATTTTCATACTCTACCTGGAACTGATTGACATATTTAAATCTACTTTTATTTGTCTTTGAGTAGTATTGAAAAAGTTCGATTCAGTATGTTTTTGGTTTTTATCCTTGTCTCTTTTTCTCTGTCTTCTCTTTGGGAAGTTTAGATATACATTAGAGCTTTGAGTGTTATTCTCTACATGTCTTAACTTTTCTTCAATATTTTCCTTTCTTTCTCCATACTGCACTTCAACTGTTTCTAGTCTGTGTTAATTTCTAGTAGGCATTACATTCTGAAATGTACCATATTCATATTTGTATTTTCCTTGAATGAATGTTTAAGCTTCTATTTTGTTCCTTTAAATGCTGTAGCATACCTGTCCTCTAACTGCCATGTGATATTTTTATGTTTTCAATTGTTTCCTTGTCTGTTGAATCATTTTGAGATGTTCTGCTACTCTTAACAACATGGTGATCCTCTTCCTTCTATCTCTTGTTTCTCTGTCTCTGTCTCTCTCTTTCCACATGCATGTATATGTGCATTCTTATTTTCTCTCACATACATATACATATTACTGCAAGAATACTTAAGAAATGATAAATTATTTGCAAGCATACTTATTAATAATTAAGTATTTTACTTTGCTTTTGCAGGGATTACCTATAAAGGACTCCCTGAAGTGGAGTTTAAAATTTGAGAGGCCCTGAATTCCAGTCCTCAAGTGTGCTCCAGGCCACTGAAAGCTTGTTTTACCCTTCATTTGACTTTGTCCCTCTAACATTCTAGAATAGAGTGAGTGTCTGGCCACACTGCATTTTTTCAGTCACTAGACTGAATATCTGTTTCATCTGCAGATTTTATCAGAATTTACTTTTGATTGAATATACATTTATCCATAGTTTATATATATATATATAAAAATATATGTATATATACATATATAGTGTATGTATGCATGTATATATCTTGACTTCATGTCTAATTTGTGCCAGAATTGGTAAATAGCCTCTAAAAATCACTGGACTTTAATTCATCTCAAAAAACTCAAGCTATCTACATTCTTAGTTCACCTATTTTTTATTTCTTCCACAGTTCTCTGACACTTTTTAAGAAATGCAAGAATTTAACAGAGCTTCCTCCTTTTGATTACAATAGGAGCCTCCCATTTTAGTTTCCTAGGAGAAGATGACCACATCGCTGCCTTGTTTCTGTTTTCTCCATCCTTTCCTTCTGGATTTCCCTCTGTATGCTCCTAGGGTCATTTTATTCTCTTTCATGCATTTCCCCTTCCTGTATGTGCTTTTTATTTCTGTGTTAGTGTTTCATTGCTGTGGCCAAAAGATCTGGGAAGAGCAATTTAGAGGGGGATAAGTTTCTTTTGGCTCGTGATTTCAGAGGTGCACTCCCTGCTTGGTTGACTCCTCAGCTCTGGTCCTGAGGTGAGGCTGAGCATCATGGCAGAAGTGCATGACAGAGGGAAGCTGCTCAGTTCATGAGAGCTAGGAAGCAGAGAGAGAGCTTGAGGACAAGGAGCCAGGGATACTATAATCCCCATGGGCATGTTCCTGGTGGCATATTGCTGTTAGCTCCACCCTACCTGCTTACAGTTAACACCATCAATCCTTTTGCATCATTAATCCATCAAATGGATGAATCTGCCACTTAAGTTTTAGCTCGTATAACCTATCACCCCACCTCTGAACCTTCCTGCATTGTCTCACACAGCTCGCAGGGGATGCCTCCTATCCAATCATAAAAGTCTGCATATCACATTCCAAGAATTCCTCATCTTTACTTTCTAGTTTGTTGATTGAACCTTGATTTGGCTATATGTTGCTTATTAAATGTTGCTTATTAAAAAATCCAAGAAACCCCGAAGAGTTTATCATATGGCTCTTTGCAGAAAGATTTTTCTAACTTCTGCTCAGTATCAACTGACGTAACATATTTATGTGTTATTTTTTTGTTGATTTGCAGCCATACTACTTTTAAGTTTGAAGACAAAAAACATATAATGCATAACCCTGGATTCTCAGAGAAAAATATATTCATTTTCCCTATCTGTTGCTCCAAGATTGACAGTCAAACTTCATTTTCATTTCTCTGTTCTGGTTAATGAATATTTTCCTTGTCTTCTCTTTAATTACAGGTTCAGTTATGCATCACTTCTTCATTGATGAGCCGTGATGAAATCCAACTTTGTAAGTTGTGCCAGCCTCTCTCACCAAATAGGAAAGTCAAATCAGTTTGTTATGCTGATTGTAAGTGTTGCCTGTGTTTCTGGCATAGGTCATTTTCCTTGTTTTTCTATAGTTTAGGTATCTATATCTACATATGTGTTTGAATTTGTATACATATATATGTAATGAAAATTAAACTTTTTTCAATATAGCACATTACTGAGTTTAACTGGAGTGCCACATAGCCCAAATCTGATTCTATATCCCAAGTTGTATTTTTTCAAATATAAAACCTATGTTTCGGGGCTTGGATTGTAGTTCAGTGGTAGAGCGATTGCCTAGCATGCGTGAGGCACTGAGTTCAAATCTCATCATCACATATAAATAAATAAAGGTCCATTGACAACTAAAAACATATTTTAAAAAAGTTGGTAGGTCAATGATTTAAAAACATACCTATATTTCTTTGTAAGCTTTAGAAAAGTGTTTGAAAGAAGACTTTTTTGGCAATTTTGGTAAATATAGCAATGTAGCATTCTCTGAGATAAATAACCATTATATAATCAATCTTAGATTTTCTTTCTGAAATTATTTTTGTAGGTACTGGGGATTGAACCCAGGAGTGCTTATCTACTAAGCTATGTTCCCAGTTCTTTGTATTTCTTTGAGGAAGGTTTTTGCTAATTTGCTAAGGATGGACTCGAACTCGCAATCTCCCTGAGCTTCCAAAGTTGCTGGGGTTACAGCTGTGCTCTCCACCATGCCCAGTATAAAATCAATTTATTTGAACATATAACCTGAAATGAAGGCCAGTAATGTGAATTGTTAATGAGATAGGTCAGAGAAAGTACCTTGTATAAATAATCTCTTTCAAGAACAAGTACACTATTATTAGTAAATTTCAGTAAGAGAAGGGAAGGTTTTCATTTACATGTAATCAAATAACTTGAAAATAATTCCTGTGTCTTTTGAATTCTTTCATGTTTCTTTTTAAAATGTGAAAAACTTAGAGGATATTCTCTACCATGTTAGAAAGGAAATGTGTGGCTTATATATATTTGTTAAAAGTCCAGTGTACAAGATTTAATTTGATTGGTTTTGAAATAGTAATTTCCTGACACAGTTTCTCTGCATGTTTCATTTACACAAGAGAAAACTCTTTAATTATAAGATTTTTAATTTACCCTGGTAATTTCATAAGGAAAATGATTAATTACTTTGAGCAATCAGTTTTACAGATAATCATAGCTCTTTACTTAAACCACCAAAAAGGAAAGAAAGCAGATCAGCTAATGCATAAAACATACGGAAAAAATTCATTTAGTAAAAATGAAATCAGTGTTGAGATATTTCTTTCTGCACAGTTGTTTAAAATCGGCCCATTTTTGCTGAGTAACTAATAATTATATTTTTAAGTACAATTGACTCTTGACATAGCAATGAGATTTTATGCAAACACTGTTTTAAAAATAAATGGTATATTTGGAGTGTTGACATTTAGAAAATGCAAGTTTTGTGAAATTTGTACTGTGCCCAAGAATCATAAATGTTAAAGCAAATGAATGAAAGACTCTATGTAATGGAATTTAAAAAGAACATTTTATATACTTGAAGGCCCAAGGCAGGATTCTATTATAAGATTTACCCTTTCTATGTGTGTGTGTGTAATTGGTACTGGAGAGAGACGCAGTGGCACTTTACCACTGAGCCACATGGATAGCCTTTTTTATTTTGAGACAGCGTCTCACAAAGTTGATGAGACCGGCCTTGAACTTGTAATCTTCCTGCCTGAATCTCCTGAATCACTTGGAAACAGGCATGCAGCATCATGCCAGGCTCAGTAACCTTCTTTCAATTGAAAGGATAGCTATCCAAATTTTTAGAAAACTTCAAATATAAATGCATATAGATCTCAATGATCTAATCTATAGCTCAGAATCCTGATTTAATAGTAGAAAACATGGCAAGATTTGAAATAATGTAAATATCTTTACCCCATTCTCGCCCAATTAAAACATCAGTTTTTAGGAAGAGCTATAGGTAGTTTGTCATGTCACACATTAGCCTAAGATGTGATTTAGGTTAATAACCAATGAGCAGGCTACATGAACACCAACTGTGCAGACTTAATCTATGCAAATGTCTGAAATTGAAAGAGGAACATAAACATAACAGTGATATAAATGCAAGAATTTGGACCTACCAGAATTTCCATATTTTCTCATTTGTTTGAGAATAAATTTAAAATTCTGAGTCATAGGACCTTACATGATGCAATAGCAACAAATTAATTTTATATAAAATACTAATTGTGTTATTTTACACATTTGAATTTGACTTTTTATGAATAAAACATTTGGTGTCTACTTTAGAAACTATAGAGTGTTTTAGGAAAGGTCAGTATCAATAGTGTATTTTTATTTTCTATTCCCATGACAGAATGATGTTGTTTTTTAACTTTGGGTAAGTCATTTTAAGGTAAGATGTAACTGAGCATTTCAATAAAGGTAACAAATTTTGAGTGAAATATGACAAAATTGTAATTTTTGTTATATATCACTACATGAATCTCCTCTGGGCTTCATGTGCCAAGGAGCCTAAGGATTTGTTGGTAGCATCAATACTTTACCAATAATGTTTCACCATAACTGGAAAGATTCAGCTTCTTTAAAGCATCCTTATTTGTTTTCACATTTTGAATATTTCTCTGTATTTATCTCCTCTAATTTCTAAAATTTCCATGAAGAAAAAGGATATTAATCATATTCCTGATTTTTAAGAGAGTTTTTTTCTTATTACTCAGCTAATTGGGAAATAAAAATAAGCAATAATATGGTTTCAAAATGCCAAAGTTCTATTCTAATACTTCAACTGAAAATTGCATTAAGGATAAACAGAATAGGCTGTGACAACCCTTGAAAATAACAGAGGAGGCCATCATCAGACCAGAAAATTGATGGATTTTGGAATAGATGAAGCATATTGTATCCTACTGCCAGAGAAACTAATCATTTTCTTTTAGTGATCTTAGGTCACGAAGTCTGCTGCTGGCTAATCTGCAAGTGGGCATGTTTCTCTAATAGTGGCCCCAAACCTCACAATATTGGAGGAGAAATCATTGGCAGCAAAAGCATTTCCAGCTAGTGAGAAAAGAAAGTAAATAAAATCACCCTAGAAGCTGCAACATTATTCTCTATTGAACAGGCAAGGGCCATGTTCTTTTAAATTCTGGTTTAACATGGTGGAAATTACTAGACAAGTAAATATGCTATTACATACTCCAAATGGAACAGCAAGTAAAAGAAGCAGCAAATTTAAAGGAAAATAAACAGAATACAGTTGTAAAAAAGAAAAATTCCTTCATCCTTTCTTAGGCTTTGTAACTATAACTTTCATTTTCTTTTCTTTTAATAAAAGATTTAATCATCTCAGGCATGCTAGAGTTTGGATCCTGAA